>CM070432.1:333796-366296 GCA_036324595.1 Champsocephalus gunnari | reverse complement strand
TAGCTTCTTCAGCTAGCTGCAGTGTTAGCTTCTTCAGCTAGCTCCAGTGTTAGCTTCTTCAGCTCCAGTGTTAGCTTCTTCAGCTAGCTCCAGTGTTAGCTTCTTCAGCTAGCTGCAGTGTTAGCTTCTTCAGCTAGCTCCAGTGTTAGCTTCTTCAGCTCCAGTGTTAGCTTCTTCAGCTAGCTCCAGTGTTAGCTTCTTCAGCTAGCTGCAGTGTTAGCTTCTTCAGCTAGCTCCAGTGTTAGCTTCTTCAGCTCCAGTGTTAGCTTCTTCAGCTAGCTCCAGTGTTAGCTTCTTCAGCTAGCTCCAGTGTTAGCTTCTTCAGCTAGCTCCAGTGTTAGCTTCTTCAGCTAGCTCCAGTGTTACAGACTTTCTGTTTCCACATATTAAAGCCATGTTTTTCTCATGCATGACCACACTGCTTTTTGCCCATTGCCCTTCTTTCCTTTTCCACGGCTTCCTCATCTTCACGCCTCACCCCATCCCCAGGTGACCTCGCTGACCTGCCAGGTGAGTCCTGCTGCCCCTCATCGATCACCTGTTTACATGCTGAAGAGTTTAATGTGTTAACGTGTTGCCGTGTTCCCGTGTCGTTGGCTGAGTAGAGGCGGAGGTGTTCGGTGAGTATCAGCGGTCTGTCTGTAGCTCCCCCACAGGCCTGATGAAAACACTCCATTCACACTGACCCCGGGGACTGGACTTATACAAACAAAGGATCCTTTAAAGCAGGGGGCCAGACTTCATGTTATGGCTGCAAGAGCTGCAAAGAATATAAAGCGTTTATTATACGGTTACATGCCGCTTTACAGAAGCACGTTGCCCATAAACTACATGTCCCACAATGCATCTCATTGTGTGACACTGAAGAGTCTTGCAATTATTAGCCCCAGACTTCTGCTTTCAGACGTAGTTAATTGATTACCCTATCCGATATGAATCCAATGAAGAGGCAATCATGTAATATAATACTTTATTTATATATATTTATATACAGTACGTATATTTATATAGTCTTAAAGTTACAACCGGCCCTTTGAATGCAACCTTAATGCTGATGTGGCCCGCGGGGAAAGTTAGTTCGACCGCCCTGAACACAGAAACATGAACACGTGATGAAGCCAGGTTCCTGCTTCCCGTTGCTGACATGATATGTTCTGATCCATAGAACACGTGTGTCCTCTTCAGCCTTAGTGTGGATGGAGCTTCTGAGACACAGTTTCCTAACGTCTCTGTTTTAGTGTGAGCATGGCTGCCGAGGACCTGAAGGAGAAGCCTTGATTAGCGGCAGCGTGCTAAGCTAGCCTTAGTGTTCCTGTATGTTGGTGGTAAGCCTGAGATTCAGAGGGTCTGTGTTCAGACAGGATGTGATCGTGGCCCCGGGCCTGAATGAGGTTCTGTAACTGTGTTCAGACGGGATGTGATCGTGGCCCCGGGCCTGAATGAGGTTCTGTAACTGTGTTCAGACAGGATGTGATCGTGGCCTCGGGCCTGAATAAGGTTCTGTAACTGTGTTCAGACGGGATGTGATCGTGGCCTCGGGCCTGAATAAGGTTCTGTAACTGTGTTCAGACGGGATGTGATCGTGGCCTCGGGCCTGAATGAGGTTCTGGTGCTGTGTTCAGACAGGATGTGATCGTGGCCCCGGGCCTGAATGAGGTTCTGTAACTGTGTTCAGACAGGATGTGATCGTGGCCTCGGGCCTGAATGAGGTTCTGGTGCTGTGTTCAGACAGGATGTGATCGTGGCCCCGGGCCTGAATGAGGTTCTGGTGCTGTGTTCAGACAGGATGTGATCGTGGCCTCGGGCCTGAATGAGGTTCTGTAACTGTGTTCAGACAGGATGTGATCGTGGCCTCGGGCCTGAATAAGGTTCTGTAACTGTGTTCAGACAGGATGTGATCGTGGCCTCGGGCCTGAATAAGGTTCTGTAACTGTGTTCAGACAGGATGTGATCGTGGCCTCGGGCCTGAATAAGGTTCTGTAACTGTGTTCAGACGGGATGTGATCGTGGCCTCGGGCCTGAATAAGGTTCTGTAACTGTGTTCAGACGGGATGTGATCGTGTCCTCGGGCCTGAATGAGGTTCTGTAACTGTGTTCAGACGGGATGTGATCGTGGCCTCGGGCCTGAATAAGGTTCTGTAACTGTGTTCAGACAGGATGTGATCGTGGCCTCGGGCCTGAATAAGGTTCTGTAACTGTGTTCAGACAGGATGTGATCGTGGCCTCGGGCCTGAATGAGGTTCTGGTGCTGTGTTCAGACGGGATGTGATCGTGTCCTCGGGCCTGAACGAGCATGTCGGTCCCTAAGAGTAGAACCTGGTCCTTAAATATAAGATGGTTCCCCCCATCTCCCCCCTCTTGAATATTAGCCTGTTAGTCTCCCTGATACTCAGCACCTCCTCTCCTCGGTTCCTTTGGTTCTCCTTCCTTACCTCCTCTGTCCTTGAATCCTTGGCTCTTTGGTTCCTAGGCCCATAAACTCTTTCATGTTGTGTTTAAGTTGTTTCTCTGTTCTTGGTTCCTTACTAAGTGCTTCATTTCTTAAGTGTCCCCCAGTCCTTTCGGCTCATTACCTTCGGTTCCTCGCCCTTTTGGTTCCGTAAAACCGTCCCTTGTGTTGATCCACCGTGCCTGACCACCTTCCCTTGTGTTGTTAAGTCCCATAGCTGCTATGTTCCCAAATCCTATGTTTATTTTGTTTCTACGTCCTATGTTTATCTAGTCATGAGGATATTAGGTTCCTTTGTCTTTTTGGAACCTAGTTTCCTCAGTCCTATGGTTCTTAGGTTCCTCAGTCCTATGGTTCTTAGGTTCCTCAGTCCTATGGTTCTTAGGTTCCTCAGTCCTATGCATTTTTGTTTCCTAAGTTATTAGGGACCAGGTTCCTAAGTCCCACCATGCTGCCGTAGGTCCTCTGGTCCAAGGCTCCTTGAATCCTTAGGTCCTGTGTTAAGAGATGCTTCTGATCCTAGTTCTTCAGTGCTCTGGTTCTATGTCTCTGGTTCTCCCCTACAGGCCTCTCTCCCTCCATCCATGTGTGGGACGCCCTCACTAAGCAGACGCTCTCCATCCTGCGCTGCTCTCATGCTAAAGGCGTGGGCTACGTTAACTTCAGCGCCACAGGAAAGCTGCTGCTGTCCGTGGGAGTGGAGCCTGAACACACCATCACCGTGTGGAGGTGGCAGGAAGGTAGGTGGAGCCTGAACACACCATCACTGTGTGGAGGTGGCAGGAAGGTAGGTGGAGCCTGAACACACCATCACTGTGTGGAGGTGGCAAGAAGGTACGTGGAGCCTGAACACACCATCACTGTGTGGAGGTGGCAGGAAGGTACGTGGAGCCTGAACGCACCATCACCGTGTGGAGGTGGCAGGAAGGTAGGTGGAACCTGAACGCACCATCACCGTGTGGAGGTGGCAGGAAGGTAGGTGGAGCCTGAACGCACCATCACCGTGTGGAGGTGGCAGGAAGGTAGGTGGAGCCTGAACACACCATCACCGTGTGGAGGTGGCAGGAAGGTAGGTGGAGCCTGAACGCACCATCACTGTGTGGAGGTGGCAGGAAGGTAGGTGGAGCCTGAACGCACCATCACTGTGTATTATGTACTCTCAATGCACCACAGAGTACCACCTCTCTGAAGCTGCCCCAGGCACCAAGGTGACCTGTAAAGGCGGCCATGCTGAGCGGATCTTCGTGGTGGAGTTCAGACCGGACTCAGACACCCAGTTTGTGTCGGTGGGAATCAAACACATCAAGTTCTGGACCCTCGTGGGCGGCTCGCTGGTTTACAAGAAGGGAGTGATTGGAGCGGTGGAGGACGGCCGCATGCAGACCATGCTGTCCGTGGCCTTCGGGGCGGTAAGTTCAACATCTCCTGCCATCTGTAGGCATATATTATGGGTCTCAGATATACACAAATATATAAAAAACATGATGTGTTTTGCTCAAAATACCAGAACATGTCTCGTTGTTTCTGACGGCAACGTTTCTGATTGGTCCCGTGGGGGTAGAGCCCGCCCACATTTTAGTAATGTGGTCATGACAAATCTGGATCAGCTCCGTTGTTGTCACTTTGTGAGTCTCCTGACACACCGGGGACACACCTGGGACACATGGTGATGTGGAGAAGACATCACTTAGTGAGTCTCCTGACACACGGGGACACACCGGAGACACACGGGGACACACCGGGGACACACCGGAGACACACGGGGACACATGGTGATGTGGAGAAGACATCACTTAGTGAGTCTCCTGACACACGGGGACACACCGGAGACACACGGGGACACACCGGGGACACACCGGGGACACACGGTGAAGTAGAGAAGACATCAGAAAGTGCATTTTGCACGATAGGAGAGCTTTAAATCTCTTCTCACATGAACTCTGTCGGGTTTCTATTCTCCTGATGGCTCAGTGTCTGTCTCCTCCAGAACAACCTGACGTTCACCGGCGCCATCAACGGAGACGTGTTCGTGTGGCGGGAGCACTTCCTGGTGCGCGTGGTGGCGAAGGCACACAGCGGCCCGGTGTTCACGATGTACACCACGCTGAGGGACGGCCTGATCGTCACCGGGGGGAAGGAGAGGCCGTGAGTAAAGACATTCAGAAGTGTCACCCTGCTAAAATAATGGTTAGCGTAGCATACCAACCAGTGTCAAAATCTGCAGGAGAGATACAACCGTTAGCTGTTAACTGTTAGCTGTTAGCTGTCCGCTGTTAGCTGTTTGCTGTTAGCTGTCAACTGTTAGCTGTTAACTGTCCACTGTTAGCTGTTAACCGTTAGCCGTTAGCTGTCCGCTGTTAGCTGTTAACCGTTAGCCGTCCGCTGTTAGCCGTTAGCTGTTAGCCGTTAGCTGTTAACTGTTAGCTGTTTGCCTTTAGCTGTTAGCTGTTTACTGTTAGCTGTTAGCTGTTAACCGTTAGCTGTTTACTGTTAGCTGTTTGCCGTTAGCTGTTAACTGTTAGCTGTTAACTGTCCGCTGTTAACTGTCCACTGTTAGCTGTTAACCGTTAGCCGTCCGCTGTTAGCCATTAGCTGTTAGCCGTTAGCTGTTAACCCTTAGCTGTCCGCTGTTAGCTGTTAACCGTTAGCCGTCCGCTGTTAGCCGTTAGCTGTTAGCCGTTAGCTGTTTACTGTTAGCTGTTTGCCGTTAGCTGTTAACTGTTAGCTGTTAACTGTTAGCTGTTAACTGTCCGCTGTTAACTGTCCACTGTTAGCTGTTAACCGTTAGCTGTCCGCTGTTAGCCGTTAGCTGTTAGCCGTTCGGTGTCCGCTGTTAGCTGTCCGCTGTTAGCTGTTAGCCGTTCGGTGTCCGCTGTTAACCGTTAGCTGTTAGCCGTTAGCTGTTAACCGTTAGCCGTCCGCTGTTAGCCATTAGCCGTGAGCTGTTAACCGTTAGCTGTCCGCTGTTAGCCGTTAGCTGTTAACCGTTAGCCGTCCGCTGTTAGCCGTTAACTCTTAGCCATTAGCCGTCCGCTGTTAGCTGTTAACCGTTAGCTGTTAGCTGTTAACCGTTAGCCGTCCGCTGTTAGCTGTTAACCGTTAGCTGTTAACCGTTATCCGCTGTTAGCTACTAGTAGCAATCAGGAGTTCCATAGATTCACATTATGTTGCGTTCAAGGGTTTTCAGTTCAAATGAATACCGGTCCAAGTGTTCAATGCTATCTTGAAATGTAGTTTTAATGAGAGGCTGGAGATGCTCTCACAGCTATATAAAACGCATGACAGAGGATTTAATGACCGGTTTAACTTCCTTCACTGGGATTGCTTTTGACCACCAGATCTCTGCTTCAGGCACCTGTGTGTGATGGACAGCTGTAGAGAGTAGCGTGATGTGTTCAGGTGCAGAGAGTAACGTGGTGTGTTCAGGTGCAGAGAGTAACGTGGTGTGTTCAGGTGCAGAGAGTAACGTGGTGTGTGCAGGTGTAAGTAACGTGGTGTGTTCAGGTGTAGTCAGTAACGTGGTGTGTTCAGGTGTGAGTAACGTGGTGTGTTCAGGTGTAGTAAGTAACGTGGTGTGTGCAGGTGTAAGTAACGTGGTGTGTTCAGGTGTAGTAAGTAACGTGGTGTGTTCAGGTGTAAGTAACGTGGTGTGTGCAGGACGAAGGAGGGTGGAGCGGTGAAGCTGTGGGATCAGGAGATGAAGCGCTGCAGAGCCTTCCAGCTGGAGACGGGTCAGCCGGTGGAGAACGTGCGGTCCGTCTGCAGGGGGAAGGTACGGCTCTCACTCCGTCTCAAGACTCAAGGTTCTTCCTCATGCCGGAGAGGACACGCTGCCGTGCTCCTCCAGCAGGGCCTCGTGCATATATACAGGACGTAGAACTGATACCACAGATACAGTAGTGCAAGAGAATGTTTTGAGACGTGCAAGTTAATACAAGTAACATAGAAATAGTGCCAGAAGAGTCTTTATACAGAGATATAGATAAATAATTAGCACGATGAATGTCTATGGATGTTCTTCACAGAGTTCAGGTGGTTTTAGTCCTGATGCTCCTTCCTCTGAGGACCCCCTGTGGAGACCCTGTGAGTCCAGAGGCGCTCCTGACCTCCTCTCTGTGCTTAGGGGAAGATCCTGGTGGGCACGAAGGACGGGGAGATCATCGAGGTGGGGGAGAAGAACGCCGCCTCCAACACCATGATCAACGGCCACACGCAGGGGGGCATCTGGGGGCTGGCCGCCCACCCCTTCAAAGACGTCTTCATCTCCGCCAGCGACGACGGCACCATCCGCATCTGGGACCTGGCCGACAAGGTCTGTGTTCTCTACTCTGTATCAGGACCCCGTCCTCAGAGATGCCAATAGTACACGCATCCTGTACTCAAGTAGAAGTACACGCATCCTGTACTCAAGTAGAAGTACACACATCCTGTACTCAAGTAGAAGTACACGCATCCTGTACTCAAGTAGAAGTACACGCATCCTGTACTCAAGTAGAAGTACACGCATCCTGTACTCAAGTAGAAGTACACACATGGGTTCAACATGTAAGAAGTAGAAAGTACAGGTATTTGTGTTCAACATGTAAGAAGTAGAAAGTACAGGTATTTGGGTTCAACATGTAAGAAGTAGAAAGTACAGGTATTTGAGTTCAACATGTAAGAAGTAGAAAGTACAGGTATTTGTGTTCAACATGTAAGAAGTAGAAAGTACAGGTGTTTGTGTTCAACATGTAAGAAGTAGAAAGTACAGGTATTTGGGTTCAACATGTAAGAAGTAGAAAGTACAGGTATTTGTGTTCAACATGTGAGAAGTACAAAGTACAGGTATTTGAGTTCAACATGAGAGCAGTAGAAAGTACAGGTGTTTGTGTTCAACATGTGAGAAGTAGAAAGTACAGGTATTTGGATTCAACATGTAAGAAGTAGAAAGTACAGGTATTTGTGTTCAACATGTAAGAAGTAGAAAGTACAGGTATTTGAGTTCAACATGAGAGCAGTAGAAAGTACAGGTATTTGTGTTCAACATGTGAGAAGTAGAAAGTACAGGTATTTGAGTTCAACATGTGAGAAGTAGAAAGTACAGGTATTTGTGTTCAACATGTGAGAAGTACAAAGTACAGGTATTTGGATTCAACATGTAAGAAGTAGAAAGTACAGGTATTTGTGTTCAACATGTAAGAAGTAGAAAGTACAGGTATTTGAGTTCAACATGTAAGAAGTAGAAAGTACAGGTATTTGGGTTCAACATGTAAGAAGTAGAAAGTACAGGTATTTGTGTTCAACATGTAAGAAGTAGAAAGTACAGGTATTTGAGTTCAACATGTAAGAAGTAGAAAGTACAGGTATTTGAGTTCAACATGTAAGAAGTAGAAAGTACAGGTATTTGGGTTCAACATGTAAGAAGTAGAAAGTACAGGTATTTGTGTTCAACATGTAAGAAGTAGAAAGTTACAGGTATTTGAGTTCAACATGTAAGAAGTAGAAAGTACAGGTATTTGTGTTCAACATGTAAGAAGTAGAAAGTACAGGTATTTGGGTTCAACATGTGAGAAGTAGAAAGTACAGGTATTTGGGTTCAACATGTAAGAAGTAGAAAGTACAGGTATTTGAGTTCAACATGTAAGAAGTAGAAAGTACAGGTATTTGAGTTCAAATGTAAGAAGTAGAAAGTACAGGTATTTGTGTTCAACATGTAAGAAGTAGAAAGTACAGGTATTTGGGTTCAACATGTGAGAAGTAGAAAGTACAGGTATTTGTGTTCAACATGTAAGAAGTAGAAAGTACAGGTATTTGGGTTCAACATGTAAGAAGTAGAAAGTACAGGTATTTGGGTTCAACATGTAAGAAGTAGAAAGTACAGGTATTTGAGTTCAACATGTAAGAAGTAGAAAGTACAGGTATTTGGGTTCAACATGTAAGAAGTAGAAAGTACAGGTATTTGGGTTCAACATGTAAGAAGTAGAAAGTACAGGTATTTGTGTTCAACATGTAAGAAGTAGAAAGTACAGGTATTTGGGTTCAACATGTAAGAAGTAGAAAGTACAGGTATTTGTGTTCAACATGTAAGAAGTAGAAAGTACAGGTATTTGTGTTCAACATGTAAGAAGTAGAAAGTACAGGTATTTGAGTTCAACATGTAAGAAGTAGAAAGTACAGGTATTTGGGTTCAACATGTAAGAAGTAGAAAGTACAGGTATTTGAGTTCAACATGTAAGAAGTAGAAAGTACAGGTATTTGAGTTCAACATGTAAGAAGTAGAAAGTACAGGTATTTGTGTTCAACATGTAAGAAGTAGAAAGTACAGGTATTTGGGTTCAACATGTAAGAAGTAGAAAGTACAGGTATTTGTGTTCAACATGTAAGAAGTAGAAAGTACAGGTATTTGGGTTCAACATGTAAGAAGTAGAAAGTACAGGTATTTGGGTTCAACATGTAAGAAGTAGAAAGTACAGGTATTTGAGTTCAACATGTAAGAAGTAGAAAGTACAGGTATTTGGGTTCAACATGTAAGAAGTAGAAAGTACAGGTATTTGTGTTCAACATGTGAGAAGTAGAAAGTACAGGTATTTGAGTTCAACATGTAAGAAGTAGAAAGTACAGGTATTTGAGTTCAACATGTAAGAAGTAGAAAGTACAGGTATTTGAGTTCAACATGTAAGAAGTAGAAAGTACAGGTATTTGAGTTCAACATGTAAGAAGTAGAAAGTACAGGTATTTGGGTTCAACATGTAAGAAGTAGAAAGTACAGGTATTTGAGTTCAACATGTAAGAAGTAGAAAGTACAGGTATTTGAGTTCAACATGTAAGAAGTAGAAAGTACAGGTATTTGAGTTCAACATGTGAGAAGTAGAAAGTACAGGTATTTGAGTTCAACATGTAAGAAGTAGAAAGTACAGGTATTTGGGTTCAACATGTAAGAAGTAGAAAGTACAGGTATTTGAGTTCAACATGTGAGAAGTAGAAAGTACAGGTATTTGTGTTCAACATGTAAGAAGTAGAAAGTACAGGTATTTGAGTTCAACATGTAAGAAGTAGAAAGTACAGGTATTTGAGTTCAACATGTAGAGAAGTAGAAAGTACAGGTATTTGAGTTCAACATGTAAGAAGTAGAAAGTACAGGTATTTGTGTTCAACATGTAAGAAGTAGAAAGTACAGGTATTTGGGTTCAACATGTAAGAAGTAGAAAGTACAGGTATTTGTGTTCAACATGTAAGAAGTAGAAAGTACAGGTATTTGAGTTCAACATGTAAGAAGTAGAAAGTACAGGTATTTGAGTTCAACATGTAAGAAGTAGAAAGTACAGGTATTTGGGTTCAACATGTAAGAAGTAGAAAGTACAGGTATTTGGGTTCAACATGTAAGAAGTAGAAAGTACAGGTATTTGAGTTCAACATGTAAGAAGTAGAAAGTACAGGTATTTGAGTTCAACATGTAGAGAAGTAGAAAGTACAGGTATTTGAGTTCAACATGTAAGAAGTAGAAAGTACAGGTATTTGTGTTCAACATGTAAGAAGTAGAAAGTACAGGTATTTGAGTTCAACATGTAAGAAGTAGAAAGTACAGGTATTTGTGTTCAACATGTAAGAAGTAGAAAGTACAGGTATTTGGGTTCAACATGTAAGAAGTAGAAAGTACAGGTATTTGTGTTCAACATGTAAGAAGTAGAAAGTACAGGTATTTGAGTTCAACATGTAAGAAGTAGAAAGTACAGGTATTTGGGTTCAACATGTAAGAAGTAGAAAGTACAGGTATTTGAGTTCAACATGTAAGAAGTAGAAAGTACAGGTATTTGGGTTCAACATGTAAGAAGTAGAAAGTACAGGTATTTGTGTTCAACATGTGAGAAGTAGAAAGTACAGGTATTTGAGTTCAACATGTAAGAAGTAGAAAGTACAGGTATTTGTGTTCAACATGTAAGAAGTAGAAAGTACAGGTATTTGTGTTCAACATGTGAGAAGTAGAAAGTACAGGTATTTGAGTTCAACATGTAAGAAGTAGAAAGTACAGGTATTTGGGTTCAACATGTAAGAAGTAGAAAGTACAGGTATTTGTGTTCAACATGTGAGAAGTAGAAAGTACAGGTATTTGAGTTCAACATGTAAGAAGTAGAAAGTACAGGTATTTGTGTTCAACATGTGAGAAGTAGAAAGTACAGGTATTTGAGTTCAACATGTAAGAAGTAGAAAGTACAGGTATTTGGGTTCAACATGTAAGAAGTAGAAAGTACAGGTATTTGAGTTCAACATGTGAGAAGTAGAAAGTACAGGTATTTGTGTTCAACATGTAAGAAGTAGAAAGTACAGGTATTTGAGTTCAACATGTAAGAAGTAGAAAGTACAGGTATTTGTGTTCAACATGTGAGAAGTAGAAAGTACAGGTATTTGAGTTCAACATGTAAGAAGTAGAAAGTACAGGTATTTGGGTTCAACATGTAAGAAGTAGAAAGTACAGGTATTTGTGTTCAACATGTGAGAAGTAGAAAGTACAGGTATTTGAGTTCAACATGTAAGAAGTAGAAAGTACAGGTATTTGTGTTCAACATGTGAGAAGTAGAAAGTACAGGTATTTGAGTTCAACATGTAAGAAGTAGAAAGTACAGGTATTTGGGTTCAACATGTAAGAAGTAGAAAGTACAGGTATTTGAGTTCAACATGTGAGAAGTAGAAAGTACAGGTATTTGTGTTCAACATGTAAGAAGTAGAAAGTACAGGTATTTGAGTTCAACATGTAAGAAGTAGAAAGTACAGGTATTTGAGTTCAACATGTAGAGAAGTAGAAAGTACAGGTATTTGAGTTCAACATGTAAGAAGTAGAAAGTACAGGTATTTGTGTTCAACATGTAAGAAGTAGAAAGTACAGGTATTTGGGTTCAACATGTAAGAAGTAGAAAGTACAGGTATTTGTGTTCAACATGTAAGAAGTAGAAAGTACAGGTATTTGAGTTCAACATGTAAGAAGTAGAAAGTACAGGTATTTGAGTTCAACATGTAAGAAGTAGAAAGTACAGGTATTTGGGTTCAACATGTAAGAAGTAGAAAGTACAGGTATTTGGGTTCAACATGTAAGAAGTAGAAAGTACAGGTATTTGAGTTCAACATGTAAGAAGTAGAAAGTACAGATATTTGAGTTCAACATGAGAGAAGTAGAAAGTACAGGTATTTGAGTTCAACAGTGTAAGAAGTAGAAAGTACATGTATTTGTGTTCAACATGTAAGAAGTAGAAAGTACAGGTATTTGAGTTCAAAGTGTAAGAAGTAGAAAGTACATGTATTTGTGTTCAACATGTAAGAAGTAGAAAGTACAGGTATTTGGGTTCAACATGTAAGAAGTAGAAAGTACAGGTATTTGTGTTCAACATGTAAGAAGTAGAAAGTACAGGTATTTGGGTTCAACATGTAAGAAGTAGAAAGTACAGGTATTTGGGTTCAACATGTAAGAAGTAGAAAGTACAGGTATTTGAGTTCAACATGTAAGAAGTAGAAAGTACAGGTATTTGGGTTCAACATGTAAGAAGTAGAAAGTACAGGTATTTGTGTTCAACATGTGAGAAGTAGAAAGTACAGGTATTTGAGTTCAACATGTAAGAAGTAGAAAGTACAGGTATTTGTGTTCAACATGTAAGAAGTAGAAAGTACAGGTATTTGTGTTCAACATGTGAGAAGTAGAAAGTACAGGTATTTGAGTTCAACATGTAAGAAGTAGAAAGTACAGGTATTTGGGTTCAACATGTAAGAAGTAGAAAGTACAGGTATTTGTGTTCAACATGTGAGAAGTAGAAAGTACAGGTATTTGAGTTCAATATGTAATAAGTAGAAAGTACAGTTATTTGTGTTCAACATGTGAGAAGTAGAAAGTACAGGTATTTGAGTTCAACATGTAAGAAGTAGAAAGTACAGGTATTTGGGTTCAATATGTAAGAAGTAGAAAGTACAGGTATTTGAGTTCAACATGTGAGAAGTAGAAAGTACAGGTATTTGTGTTCAACATGTAAGAAGTAGAAAGTACAGGTATTTGAGTTCAACATGTAAGAAGTAGAAAGTACAGATATTTGAGTTCAACATGAGAGAAGTAGAAAGTACAGGTATTTGAGTTCAACAGTGTAAGAAGTAGAAAGTACATGTATTTGTGTTCAACATGTAAGAAGCAGAAAGTACAGGTATTTGGGTTCAACATGTAAGAAGTAGAAAGTACAGGTATTTGTGTTCAACATGTAAGAAGTAGAAAGTACAGGTATTTGAGTTCAACATGTAAGAAGTAGAAAGTACAGGTATTTGAGTTAAACATGTAAGAAGTAGAAAGTACAGGTATTTGGGTTCAACATGTAATAAGTAGAAAGTACAGGTATTTGGGTTCAACATGTAAGAAGTAGAAAGTGCAGGTATTTGAGTTCAACATGTAAGAAGTAGAAAGTACAGATATTTGAGTTCAACATGAGAGAAGTAGAAAGTACAGGTATTTGAGTTCAAAGTGTAAGAAGTAGAAAGTACATGTATTTGTGTTCAACATGTAAGAAGCAGAAAGTACAGGTATTTGGGTTCAACATGTAAGAAGTAGAAAGTACAGGTATTTGTGTTCAACATGTAAGAAGTAGAAAGTACAGGTATTTGGGTTCAACATGTAAGAAGTAGAAAGTACAGGTATTTGGGTTCAACATGTAAGAAGTAGAAAGTACAGGTATTTGAGTTCAACATGTAAGAAGTAGAAAGTACAGGTATTTGGGTTCAACATGTAAGAAGTAGAAAGTACAGGTATTTTAGTTCAACATGTGAGAAGTAGAAAGTACAGGTATTTGAGTTCAACATGTAAGAAGTAGAAAGTACAGGTATTTGGGTTCAACATGTAAGAAGTAGAAAGTACAGGTATTTGAGTTCAACATGTAAGAAGTAGAAAGTACAGGTATTTGAGTTCAACATGAGAGAAGTAGAAAGTACAGGTATTTGTGTTCAACATGTAATAAGTAGAAAGTACAGGTATTTGGGTTCAACATGTAAGAAGTAGAAAGTACAGGTATTTGAGTTCAACATGTAAGAAGTAGAAAGTACAGGTATTTGGGTTCAACATGTAAGAAGTAGAAAGTACAGGTATTTGAGTTCAACATGAGAGAAGTAGAAAGTACAGGTATTTGTGTTCAACATGTAAGAAGTAGAAAGTACAGGTATTTGGGTTCAACATGAGAGAAGTAGAAAGTACAGGTATTTGAGTTCAACATGTAAGAAGTAGAAAGTACAGGTACTTGAGTTCAACATGTAAGAAGTAGAAAGTACAGGTATTTGAGTTCAACATATGAGAAGTAGAAAGTACAGGTACTTGAGTTCAACATGTAAGAAGTAGAAAGTACAGGTATTTGAGTTCAACATGTAAGAAGTAGAAAGTACAGGTACTTGAGTTCAACATGTAAGAAGTAGAAAGTACAGGTATTTGAGTTCAACATGAGAGAAGTAGAAAGTACAGGTATTTGAGTTCAACATGTAAGAAGTAGAAAGTACAGGTACTTGAGTTCAACATGTAAGAAGTAGAAAGTACAGGTATTTGAGTTCAACATATGAGAAGTAGAAAGTACAGGTATTTGGGTTCAACATGTAAGAATCAAAGACCTTTACATCACAGCAGGTGGTCGCCCTGTCACAGACCCAAACACGACTCTCTCTTTCCACAGAGGGGACACGTGTCTCTTCTACATCAACACGTGTCCCCTCTGTGGAAAGAGACTCTCTCTTCCTCACATGTTGTTGTTGTGTTGGGAAGTGTTCCTCACATGTTGTTGTTGTTGTTGTTGTTGTTGTTGTTGTCAGAAACTGCTGAACAAGGTGAGTCTGGGCCACCCTGCTAAGTGCACGTCCTACAGTCCTAACGGGGAGATGGTTTCCATCGGGATGGAGAACGGAGAGTTCATCGTTCTGCTCGTCAACTCTCTGACCGTGTGGGGCAAGAAGAGAGACCGCAGCGCCGCCATCCAGGACATCAGGTGCGCTATCTACTCTATCTACTGTGGATCTATATATGTGAGGGTTAATGTGCCATCCAGGACATCGGGTGCGCTATCTACTCTATCTACTGTGGATCTATATATGTGAGGGTTAATGTACCATCCAGGACATCAAGTGCGCTATCTACTCTATCTACTGTGGATCTATATATGTGAGGGTTAATGTGCCATCCAGGACATCAGGTGCGCTGTCTACTCTATCTACTGTGGATCTATATATGTGAGGGTTAATGTGCCATCCAGGACATCAGGTGCGCTATCTACTCTATCTACTGTGGATCTATATATGTGAGGGTTAATGTGCCATCCAGGACACCAGGTGCGCTATCTACTCTATCTACTGTGGATCTATATATGTGAGGGTTAATGTGCCATCCAGGACACCAGGTGCTCTATCTACTCTATCTACTGTGGATCTATATATGTGAGGGTTAATGTGCCATCCAGGACATCAGGTGCGCTATCTACTCTATCTACTGTGGATCTATATATGTGAGGGTTAATGTGCCATCCAGGACACCAGGTGCTCTATCTACTCTATCTACTGTGGATCTATATGTGAGGGTTAATGTGCCATCCAGGACACCAGGTGCTCTATCTACTCTATCTACTGTGGATCTATATATGTGAGGGTTAATGTGCCATCCAGGACATCAGGTGCGCTATCTACTCTATCTACTGTGGATCTATATATGTGAGGGTTAATGTGCCATCCAGGACACCAGGTGCTCTATCTACTCTATCTACTGTGGATCTGTATATGTGAGGGTTAATGTGCCATCCAGGACACCAGGTGCGCTATCTACTCTATCTACTGTGGATCTATATATATGTGAGGGTTAATGTGCCATCCAGGACACCAGGTGCTCTATCTACTCTATCTACTGTGGATCTATACATGATGTACCTGTATACACTTTATACCACATGATATACCTGTATGTACTTTATACCACATGATATACCTGTATGTACTTTATACCACATGATATACCTGTATGTACTTTATACCACATGATATACCTGTATGTACTTTATACCACATGATATACATGTATACACTTTATACCCAGGTTCAGTCCTGATAACCGGTTCCTGGCGGTGGGATCTCTGGAGAGCGCGGTGGATTTCTACGACCTGTCTCTGGGCCCGGCTCTGAACCGGGTCGGGTACTGCAAGGACCTCCCGGGGTCCGTGCTGCAGGTGGACTTCTCTGCTGACAGCAAGCACATCCAGGTGGAGACCCACAGCATTCACCATTCCCACATTCCCAATCCCACATTCCCAATCACACATTCCCAATCCCACATTCCCAATCACACATTCCCAATCACACCATTCCCAATCACACATTCCCAATCACACCATTCCCAATCACACATTCCCAATCACACATTCCCAATCCCACCATTCCCACATTCCCAATCCCACATTCCCAATCACACATTCCCAATCCCCATTCCCAATCACACATTCCCAATCCCACATTCCCAATCACAGCATTCCCAATCACAGCATTCCCAATCACACAATTTCCAATCCCACTATTCCCAATCCCACCATTCCCAATCACACATTCCCAATCACACCATTCCCAATCACACATTCCCAATCACACCATTCCCAATGACACATTCCCAATCCCACCATTCCCAATCCAACTATTCCCAATCCCACCATTCCCAATCACACATTCCCAATCACACCATTCCCAATCCCACATTCCCAATCACACATTCCCAATCACACATTCCCAATCCAATATTCCCAATCCCACCATTCCCAATCCTACTATTCCCAATCCCACCATTCCCAATCCCACCATTCCCAATCACAGCATTCCCAATCACACCATTCCCAATCCCACTATTCCCAATCACACCATTCTCAATCCCACCATTCCCAATCACACATTCCCAATCACACCATTCCCAATCCCACCTTTCCCAATCCCACATTCCCAATCCCACATTCCCAATCACACTATTCCCAATCACACATTCCCATCCCACCATTCCCAATCCCACTATTCCCAATCCCACATTCCCAATCCCACCATTTCCAATCACACATTCCCAATCCCACCATTCCCAATCACACCATTCCCAATCCCACTATTCCCAATCCCACTATTCCCAATCCCACTATTCCCAATCACACCATTCCCAATCCCACTATTCCCAATCACACATTCCCAATCCCACATTCCCAATCCCACTATTCCCGGTCACACCATTCCCAATCCCACCATTCCCAATCCCACATTCCCAATCCCACTATTCCCAATCCCACCATTCCCAATCACACCATTCCCAATCCCACTATTCACAATCACACCATTCCCAATCCCACATTCCCAATCCCACTATTCCCAATCACACATTCCCAATCCCACATTCCCAATCCCACTATTCCCGGTCACACCATTCCCAATCCCACCATTCACAATCCCACATTCCCAATCCCACTATTCCCAATCCCACTTTTCCCAATCCCACCTTTCCCAATCACACATTCCCAATCACACCATTCCCAATCCCACCTTTCCCAATCCCACCTTTCCCAATCCCACATTCCCAATCCCACTATTCCCAATCACACATTCCCAATCCCACCATTCCCAATCCCACCATTCCCAATCCCACTATTCCCAATCCCACCATTCCCAATCACACATTCCCAATCACACCATTCCCAATCACACATTCCCAATCCCACCATTCCCAATCCCACTATTCCCAATCACACATTCCCAATCCCACATTCCCAATCCCACTATTCCCAATCACACATTCCCAATCACACATTCCCAATCACACCATTCCCAATCCCACCATTCCCAATCACACATTCCCAATCACACATTCCCAATCCCACTATTCCCGGTCACACCATTCCCAATCCCACCATTCCCAATCCCACTATTCCCAATCACACATTCCCAATCACACATTCCCAATCCCACCATTCCCAATCACACATTTTTCCAATCCCACTATTCCCAATCCCACCATTCCCAATCACACCATTCCCAATCACACATTCCCAATCCCACTATTCCCAATCACACATTCCCAATCCCACATTCCCAATCCCACTATTCCCGGTCACACCATTCCCAATCCCACCATTCCCAATCCCACCATTCCCAATCCCACATTCCCAATCACACCATTCCCAATCACACATTCCCAATCCCACCATTCCCAATCCCACTATTCCCAATCACACATTCCCAATCCCACATTCCCAATCACACCATTCCCAATCACACATTCCCAATCCCACTATTCCCGGTCACACCATTCCCAATCCCACCATTCACAATCCCACATTCCCAATCCCACCATTCCCAATCACACATTCCCAATCACACCATTCCCAATCCCACCATTCCCAATCACACATTCCCAATCCCACTATTCCCGGTCACACCATTCCCAATCACACCATTCCCAATCCCACTATTCCCAATCCCACCATTCCCAATCACACATTCCCAATCACACATTCCCAATCACACCATTCCCAATCCCACCATTCCCAATCACACCATTCCCAATCCCACCATTCCCAATCACACATTCCCAATCCCACATTCCCAATCCCACCATTCCCAATCCCACTATTCCCAATCACACATTCCCAATCCCACCATTCCCAATCACATATTCCCAATCTCTATGAGAGTGTGTGTGTTCCAGGTGTCTCTATGAGAGTGCGTGTGTTCCAGGTGTCTCTATGAGAGTGTGTGTATTCCAGGTGTCTCTATGAGAGTGTGTGTGTGTGTGTGTGTTCCAGGTGTCTCTATGAGAGAGTGTGTGTGTGTGTGTGTGTGTTCCAGGTGTCTCTATGAGAGTGTGTGTGTTCCAGGTGTCTTTATGAGAGTGTGTGTGTTCCAGGTGTCTCTATGAGAGTGTGTGTGTGTTCCAGGTGTCTTTATGAGAGTGTGTGTGTGTGTGTGTGTGTGTGTGTGTGTGTGTGTGTGTGTGTGTGTGTGTGTGTGTGTGTGTGTGTGTGTGTGTGTGTGTGTGTTCCAGGTGTCCTGCAGCAGCTACACCCGGCAGGTGCACCAGGTTCCCTCAGGTAAGCTGCTGGAGCCCTCACTGTGGGAGAGGATCACCTGGAGCACCTGGACCAGCGTCCTGGGGGAGGAGGTTCTGGGGGTGTGGCCCAGGAGCTCCGAGAGAGCCGAGGTGAACTGTGGCTGCGTGTCTCACTCCGGACTCAGCCTGGCCACCGGGGACGACTTCGGGCTCATCAAGCTGTTCCAGTTCCCCTGCAGCGACAAGTTCGTGAGTGGAACCAATCCTCTGACCTGTACACAGGCTCCTCCCCTCTGTACCTGCTCCTTAACTACAGGCCCCTCCCCTCTGTACCTGCTCCTTAACTACAGGCTCCTCCACTCTGTTCTGCTCCTTAACTACAGGCCCCTCCCCCTTACCTATAGGCCCCCTCCCCTCTGTACCTCCCCCTAACTACAGGCTCCTCCCCTCTGCCCTGCTTCTTAACTACAGACCCCTCCCCCATGTACCTCCCCCTAACTACAGGCCCCTCCCCTCTGTACCTCCCCCTAACTACAGGCTCCTCCCCTTTGTCTTCAGGCCAAACACAAGAGGTATTTCGGCCACTCGGCTCACGTCACTAACGTTCGGTTCTCCTGTGACGACAAGTTCCTGATCAGTGCTGGAGGAAGTGACTGCAGGTACACGCACACACACACACACACACACACACACACACACACACACACACACACACACACACACACACACCACACACACACACATACACACACACACACGGACTGACGGACTGACGGACTGACGGACTGACGGACTGACGGACTATGTGTGTAGGATCCTGTAATATTGTGCGTCCCTAACTCCCGATATCAAATTGTCATCATCACCATAAATCTCTGGTAATGAAGTGTTACCTGTTCACCTGTACTGAGGTCACCTGTACAAAGGTCACCTGTACAGAGGTCACCTGTACAGAGGTCACCTGCACAGAGGTCACCTGTACAGAGGTCACCTGTACAGAGGTCACCTGTACAGAGGTCAACTGTACAGAGGTCACCTGCACAGAGGTCACCTGCACAGAGGTCACCTGTACAGAGGTCACCTGCACAGAGGTCACCTGTACAGAGGTCACCTGTACAGAGTTCACCTGTACAGAGGTCACCTGTACAGAGGTCACCTGTACAGAGGTCAACTGTACAGAGGTCACCTGCACAGAGGTCACCTGCACAGAGGTCACCTGTACAGAGGTGACCTGTACAGAGGTCACCTGTACAGAGGTCACCTGTACAGAGGTCACCTGTTCAGAGGTCACCTGTACTGAGGTCACCTGTACAGAGGTCACCTGTACTGAGGTCACCTGTACTGAGGTCACCTGCACAGAGGTCACCTGTACAGAGGTCACCTGCACAGAGGTCACCTGCACAGAGGTCACCTGTAATCTGAGGTGTTTCTCTGCCTGCAGTTTGTTTGTCTGGAGATGTCAGTGAGACGCTGCAGAAAGGAAGTGACCCGCGGGATGGATCCGGCGACTTCCTGTTCCTCCAGAAGAATTCAAATATAATGTGAAGAACTTTGATATCAGTGTGTGTGTGTGTGTGTGTGTGTGTGTGTGTTGTCAGTGTGTGTGTGTGTGTGTGTGTGTGTGTGTGTGTGTGTCAGTGTGTGTGTGTCAGTGCCTTCACTCTGACCAAACATTTGATAAACGTTATTTAAATGGTGGTGCTAACAAACATCAGGGGGGATTTGTTTGTTTTCTGTACTGTAATAAAGTAAACAACAGCAAGATGTGAACATGGTGCTACCTCAGGATGAAGTGCTCACAGGTAGATCAGTGATGATGGTTCATATCAATGTTTTACTCTAACAGACATTGTGATAGGATGTTCTGAACATCTCACACACAGCTTGGTGACGTTAAAGATCCTCGTATGTGGTGATGTAGCTAACGTCGAGCTAACGTCGAGCTAACGTCGAGCTAACGTCGAGCTAACGTCGAGCTAACGTCTGCTTTTTAATGGGAGGGAGCCTAATGTAGCATGTTAGCTTTCTGAACTTTGTATGGAGCTGTTGACATCCACAAATAAACACCATGAAACAGACTCATAATGCTGACTCGTGTCAATAATAATAATTTGTATAGCGCCTTTCAGGAAACCCAAGGTCGCTTTACAAGTCGGGTAGGGGGGGAGTAGGGGGAAAAAGGCAGACAGGTTAAGGGGGTGGGGGGGGAGTAGGGGAAAAATAAACCTATTAAGCTAACTATACAGTGGGGAAAGCCTTGGTGAAAAGGTGCGTTTTGAGGGCTTTTTTGAAAATGTCCAGGGTTGGGGCGCTGCGGATTTCGGGGGGGGAGAGAGTTCCAGAGGGTGGGGGGTGCCACACTGAAGGCTCTGTCACCAAAAGTCCGCAACCTGGTGCGGGGGTGGAGAGGAGATCCTGCCCAGGTGGTCTTAGCTTCCGGGATGGAGTGTGGTAGCGGAGAAGGACAGACAGGTATTGGGGGGCGAGGGCATGGAGGGATTTGTAAGTCAGAAGAAGGAGTTTATAGGTGATACGGTGCTTGACTGGGAGCTAGTGGAGGTGGATCAGGGTGGGGGTGATGTGCTGCCGAGTTCTGCACATACTGGAGCCTGTCCGGGGCTTTACTGGGAACCCCGAACAGGACTCCGTTGCAGTAATCCAACCGGGAGGAGGCGAATGCATGAATGAGGGTCTCGGCCACGGAATCAGAGAGCGATGGTCGTAGACGGGAGATGTTCCCGAGGTGATAGAAGGCAGACTTAGTGACGGATTTGATGTGTGACTGAAATGAGAGAGTGGAGTCAAGGATGACACCCAGGTTACGGACTTCGGGAGACGGGGAGATGGAACAGCCGTCATTGTGGAGGAGGAGATCCCCAACCTTCCGGAGCAGTGCTTTGGGGGCCACACCATGAGCTCAGTCTTCTTACAGTTGAGTTTGAGTAGATTTGCTGTCATCCAGGTTTGTATGGCATGGAGACAGTTGACCAAAGACTGGAGGGAGCTGGGCGGATGGTGAGGTGCTGAGATAGAGCTGAGTGTCGTCAGCGTAGCAGTGGAAATCGAGACCGAATTGACGTATGATCTGGCCAAGGGGGAGCATGTAAATGGTGAAAAGTAGGGGACCAAGCACGGAGCCTTGGGGGACACCATGGTTGACTGGGGCCGAGGGGGAGGATGAGCCGCTGATGCTAACAAACTGAGACCTGGTTGATAGATAGGACTGAAACCATGACAGAGCTGTGCCAGTGATGCCAAGGTTGTCAGAGAGGCATTTCAGGAGGACTATGAGAAACAGTGTCAAAAGCAGCAGAGAGGTGGAGGAGGATGAGAATACTGATTTGTCCGGAGTCAGCAGCGAGAAGGAGGTCATTAGTGATCTTGAGGAGGCGGTCTGTGTGCTGTGATGTGCTCTGTAGGCTGACTGTAGGGGTGCGTAGAGCTCATGGTTGGACAGATGTTGATGAAGCTGGGCGGCGACTGCTCTTTCCAAGGTGTTGCTAAGGAAAGGAAGGTTGGAGATCGGTCTGTAGTTGTTCAGCTCCTCAGGGTCCAAACCAGGCTTCTTGAGGATGGGAGTGATGGAGGCGGTTTTGAAGCAGGAGGGAACTATTCCAGATGACAGAGAGGAGTTGATGATGTCTGTTATGATGGGGCAGAGGGTGGGAAGGCAGGCCTTGGCCAGCACCGTGGGCATGGGGTCAAGGGAGCAGGTGGAGGCCTTAGCATTGGTCACCAGCTTCGAGACCAGTGGGACATCCACTGGGGAGAAGGAGGAGAGAGCATTGGGGATTGAGGGGTTGAGCTGGGAATGTGCATTTCTGCGTCAGGGGCCAGTGCAGAGAGGGGGAGGGGCGGGCACCAGGAGCTGTTGATGAATGGAGATCACCTTATCAGGAGGTCAGGAGCTTCAGCAGTGTGCGTGGCAGGGAGGGGCGGAGCAGTCGGTTGATGGTGGAGAACAAGGATCTGGGGTGATTTTGTTGTGAGGTGATGAGAGAGGAGTAGTAGGCGGTCTTGGTCTTGGAGAGAGCCTCCTTGTAGGACCTTACATGGTCCACCAGGGCCATACGGTGGGCGGTGAGGCCAGTTCGTCTGGAAAGCCGCTCCAACCGACGACCAGTTTGCTTCATTGTGCGAAGATCCGGGCGGAGAAAAGACACCGTCCGGCTTCTGAGGGGAGCCAGAGAGTCCAGGCTGAGAGAGAGGGCAGTGTTGTAGCGGGCCACCAACACGTCCGGCGAGGTGCCGGAGAGAGCCGGGGCCATGTGGGTTATGAGGAGGTCTGAGAGGCCTGATGCACTCACTGATTTGGCGTCTCTGAAGGTGATTGTGCGCCTGGGGCGCTGCTTGGGCAGGGGGATGGGGATGCTGAAGATGATGGCGCGGTGGTCTGATACTGCCAGGTCTAGGCGCTGCAGATGAGGGGGGGGCACCAGTGGAGCAGACTAGATCCAGCGTGTGACCTTTGGAGTGGGTGGGGCCCTGGACATGCTGTGTGATGTTGAGGCAGTCCAGAAGTGACAGAAATTCTGCGGCAAAGCTACAGCTGGTGGAGTCGACGTGGATGTTAAAATCTCCCAGCAGGTGGAAGGTGATTTAGAGCAGAGAGAGGACAGACGCTCACTCAGCTCGGGCATGAAGGTGGTGGGAGCTTTGGGGGGGGCGGGAAATCAGGGCAACCTGGAGTAGAGGTGATCCGGAGAGCGAGAATGTAATACACTCTGATGATGTGATATTGGGAGAGGGAATCTCCCTGACCCGGATACCTGCTCGGTGGATAACAGCCAGCCCGCCGCCGCGGCCATGTCTCCGTTAAACATAGGTAGCTAGCCCCAGACCGCTGATCCACAGAAATGGAGTAGCCGGATGAAAAACTGAACAACGCGATCATCACACGGTTATGACAGAACAGTAGGCTATATCTGATCCAGCAGCAAAACGAACACTTTCTTCAAGGCAAGAGACGTTAAAACGCAGACGGAGAAGCGGCGAACAAGCAACGCCAGCGTCCTCTCACATCTCAGGTCAGGGTTCATAATGCTGACTCAGGTCAGGGCTCATAATGCTGACTCAGGTCAGGGTTCAGGACTCATAATGCTGACTCAGGTCAGGGCTCATAATGCTGACTCAGGTCAGGGTTCAGGACTCATAATGCTGACTCAGGTCAGGGTTCATAATGCTGACTCATGTCAGGGTTCATCATGCTGACTCATGTCAGGGCTCTTAATGCTGACTCAGGTCAGGGTTCATCATGCTGACTCATGTCAGGGCTCTTAATGCTGACTCATGTCAGGGTTCATAATGCTGACTCATGTCAGGGTTCATAATGCTGACTCAGGTCAGGGCTCATAATGCTGACTCAGGTCAGGGTTCAGGACTCATAATGCTGACTCAGGTCAGGACTCATAATGCTGACTCAGGTCAGGGTTCATAATGCTGACTCAGGTCAGGGTTCAGGACTCATAATGCTGACTCAGGTCAGGGTTCATCATGCTGACTCATGTCAGGGTTCATCATGCTGACTCATGTCAGGGCTCTTAATGCTGACTCATGTCAGGGTTCATCATGCTGACTCGGGTCAGGGTTCAGGACTCATAATGCTGACTCAGGTCAGGACTCATAATGGTGACTCAGGTCAGGGTTCAGAACTCATAATGCTGACTCATGTCAGGGTTCATAATGCTGACTCAGGTTTGGGCTCATAATGCTGACTCAGGTCAGGGTTCAGGACTCATAATGCTGACTCAGGTCAGGACTCATAATGCTGACTCAGGTCAGGACTCATAATGCTGACTCAGGTCAGGGTTCAGGACTCATAATGCTGACTCAGGTCAGGGCTCATAATGCTGACTCAGGTCAGGGTTCAGGACTCATAATGCTGACTCAGGTCAGGGTTCATAATGCTGACTCATGTCAGGGTTCATCATGCTGACTCATGTCAGGGCTCTTAATGCTGACTCATGTCAGGGTTCATAATGCTGACTCATGTCAGGGTTCATAATGCTGACTCAGGTCAGGGCTCATAATGCTGACTCAGGTCAGGGTTCAGGACTCATAATGCTGACTCAGGTCAGGACTCATAATGCTGACTCAGGTCAGGGCTCATAATGCTGACTCAGGTCAGGGTTCAGGACTCATAATGCTGACTCATGTCAGGGTTCATAATGCTGACTCAGGTTTGGGCTCATAATGCTGACTCAGGTCAGGGTTCAGGACTCATAATGCTGACTCAGGTCAGGACTCATAATGCTGACTCAGGTCAGGACTCATAATGCTGACTCAGGTCAGGGTTCAGGACTCATAATGCTGACTCAGGTCAGGGTTCATAATGCTGACTCAGGTCAGGGTTCATAATGCTGACTCAGGTCAGGGTTCATCATGCTGACTCATGTCAGGGTTCATCATGCTGACTCATGTCAGGGCTCTTAATGCTGACTCATGTCAGGGCTCATAATGCTGACTCATGTCAGGGTTCATCATGCTGACTCATGTCAGGGCTCTTAATGCTGACTCATGTCAGGGTTCATAATGCTGACTCATGTCAGGGTTCATAATGCTGACTCATGTCAGGGCTCATAATGCTGACTCAGGTCAGGACTCATAGTGCTGACTCAGGTCAGGGCTCATAATGCTGACTCAGGTCAGGGCTCATAATGCTGACTCATGTCAGGGCTCATAATGCTGACTCAGGTCAGGACTCATAGTGCTGACTCATGTCAGGGCTCATAATGCTGACTCATGTCAGGGCTCTTAATGCTGACTCATGTCAGGGCTCATAATGCTGACTCAGGTCAGGGCTCATAATGCTGACTCATGTCAGGGCTCTTAATGCTGACTCATGTCAGGGCTCATAATGCTGACTCAGGTCAGGCTCATAATGCTGACTCATGTCAGGGCTCATAATGCTGACTCATGTCAGGGCTCATAATGCTGACTCATGTCAGGGCTCATAATGCTGACTCATGTCAGGGCTCATAATGCTGACTCATGTCAGGACTCATAATGCTGACTCAGGTCAGGGCTCATAATGCTGACTCATGTCAGGGCTCATAATGCTGACTCAGGTCAGGACTCATAGTGCTGACTCATGTCAGGGTTCATAATGCTGACTCAGGTCAGGGTAGGAAGTGCTGTACGCACTTTCCTCGCGGTACACAATGTTTGGTGAATCGGAAAATGTCGGAATATTTCTGTACCTATTCTTTGGATTTCTACTAGTAAGCGACCTTCCCACGTGAATCCTACGCACGGCGTTATAAATGAGGACTGGACTTGGACCAGCGGTGGTGCTGGCACGGCCTCCGCGACGGGGCCGCCCCCGGCCTTTACCCATTCCAGCGGTTCCGGCCCCGCCTCTCCCGGCAGCCGCCCCTGCAGAGGTCGCCTCCCCGTTCTCCGGAGTCGTGTGGGTCCGCCTGTCGGCCCGCCGCACTGACTGGGTGAGCGCTGGAGTGGTGGAGCATTACGGGACCTCATCACTGCTAAAGGGCGTGTTGCCCCCCGGACCTGAGAGAGAGAGTACCGGGGGGTGGTATCATTGTAGCTTGAGTAGCATGTAGCATGTAGCATGTAGCAAGTAGCATGTAGCAAGTAGCAGTAGCATGTAGCATGTACAAGTAGCAGTAGCAAGTAGCATGTAGCAAGTACATGTAGCATGTAGCAAGTTATTCTTCCTGCAGTAATCCTAAAGGAAACAAGAGAGGGGTTCCATACTCAACACGACGCTCCGAGTCCCATTCATCGCTCTACGACACAGAGAGTATTTATACACATACAGGATGGTAAAGTACACGTAGAGAGTATTTATACACATACAGGATGGTAAAGTACACGTAGAGAGTATTTATACACATACAGGATGTTAAAGTACACGTAGAGAGTATTTATACACATACAGGATGTTAAAGTACACTAGAGAGTATTTATACACATACAGGATGTTAAAGTACACGTAGAGAGTATTTATACACATACAGGATGTTAAAGTACACAGAGTATTTATACACATACAGGATGTTAAAGTACATGTAGAGAGTATTTACACACATTACAGGATGTTAAAGTACACGTAGAGAGTATTTATACACATACAGGATGTTAAAGTACACAGAGAGTATTGATACACATACAGGATGTTAAAGTACACGTAGAGATATTTATACACATACAGGATGTTAAAGTACACATAGAGTATTTATACACATACAGGATGTAAAGTACACATAGAGAGTATTTATACACATACAGGATGTTAAAGTACACGTAGAGAGTATTGATACACATACAGGATGTTAAAGTACACGTAGAGAGTATTTATACACATACAGGATGTTAAAGTACACATAGAGAGTATTTATACACATACAGGATGTTTAAGTACAGGTAGAGAGTATTTTACACATTACATGATGTTAAAGTACACGTAGAGAGTATTTATACACATACAGGATGTTAAAGTACACGTAGAGAGTATTGATACACACACAGGATGTTAAAGTACACATAGAGAGTATTTATACACATACAGGATGTTAAAGTACACGTAGAGAGTATTTGCACATACATGATGTTAAAGTACACGTAGAGAGTATTGATACACATACAGGATGTTAAAGTACAGGTAGAGAGTATGTATACACATACAGGATGTTAAAGTACACGTAGAGAGTATTTATACACATACAGGATGTTAAAGTACATGTCACATGTTGTCCGTGATTTCAAAATAAAAGCATGCAAACACCGCTCCTCTTTCCTCTCCTTCCGGTGTGATAATAATAGTAATCATGAAGACATTCCTCTCTGTTTAGACCTCAGTTATATATATGACGTTGTATTATATATTAATATTGATGTATTTCTATATTTAGTCTTGAATCAGATTTTAACCTCTCTTATTGTGGTGAGTTCCGCTCCAGGCCGGCAGAGCGCGGTGCGTCACTTCCGGTGTGAGCAGAGTGTCATGGCGGCGCCCTGTAGCAGAGATCGTTGCACTCTGTTTACAGATTAAAGCCGTTTGAATATAATCTAGAGTTTAGATCCAGGTTCGGTTCCGCAGTCTGCGGAGAGGGGAGACCCGGGATGAGCCCGCAGGTGAGTCCCCGCGCGGACACCTCCCTGTAAGGCTTTATTATGTTCATGCATCAGGTTATAATACAGTGATCTCTCTGCGCTGCAGGTCTATGGTGTATATCTACACTACAGATCTATAGATCTATAGAGACATAGATCTATAGACATAGATCTAGAGACATAGATCTATAGACATAGATCTAGAGACATAGAAAGACAAGCGTGTATCTGGTTCTCCAGAGAGAGTTATTTCTACTTCAGTTTCTGTTAATATGCAGATTAGGAATAATGTCAAATGTTATTGTTGTTATTATTATTATTGTTGTTGTTGTTATTATTAAATTAGATTAGTTATTATTTATTTCTGATCTTGTTTATTGTTCAAACTGAAAGCAGAGTTTTAAGACGTTAATCTTAATGTTTAAATAAAATCTGTAGATATTTATAAAACCTTTTAAAACCTTATTTAAGTAATGAGTTATTCCAGCAGCGCGAGCCGTCAGGGCCAGGCGCGCGCCGTCAGGGCCAGGCGCGAGCCGTCAGGGCCAGGCGCGAGCCGTCAGGGCCAGGCGCGAGCCGTCAGGGCCAGGCGCGAGCCGTCAGGGCCAGGCGCGAGCCGTCAGGGCCAGGCGCGAGCCGTCAGGGCCAGGCGCGAGCCTCTCTGAGGGCGAAGACGTTTTACAAAATAATATTTAAAAACATTCACCCTTTAACTGCCGGGCCGAGAAAACAGATATGGAAACATTATAGTTTGCCTCTGCCGACTGGTGGAGCTGGCCTCCTGTGGCAGCAGCACACCGCACGGTGTGTGTGTGTGTGTGTGTGTGTGTGTGGTGTGTGTGTGTGTGTGTGTGTGTGTGTGTGTGTGTGTGTGTG
The DNA here is from genome assembly GCA_036324595.1 of Champsocephalus gunnari. Lineage (NCBI taxonomy): Eukaryota > Metazoa > Chordata > Actinopteri > Perciformes > Channichthyidae > Champsocephalus > Champsocephalus gunnari. The sequence continues at coordinate 337,863 of CM070432.1, read as the reverse complement.
TGTGTGTGTGTGTGTGTGTGTGTGTGTGTGTGTGTGTGTGTGTGTGTGTGTGGTGTGTGTGTGTGTGTGTGTGTGTGTGTGTGTGTGTGTGTGTGTGTGTGTGTGTGTGTGTGTGTGTGTGTGTGTGTGGTGTGTGTGTGTGTGTGTGTGTGTGTGTGTGTGTGTGTGTGTGTGTGTGTGTGTGTGTGTGTGTGTGTGTGTGTGTGTGTGTGTGCATCAAACTCAATTACATGTGTTTCTTTTATGGAAAATGAGAAATATATACAACCGGATATATTCATAGATGCTCTCGCCGTAGATGCTCTCACCGTAGATGCTCTCACCGTAGATGCTCTCTCCGTAGATGCTCTCACCGTAGATGCTCTCACCGTAGATGCTCTCACCGTAGATGCTCTCACCGTAGATGCTCTCACCGTAGATGCTCTCACCGTAGATGCTCTCACCGTAGATGCTCTCACCGTAGATGCTCTCACCGTAGATGCTCTCACCGTAGATGCTCTCACCGTAGATGCTCTCACCGTAGATGCTCTCACCGTAGATGCTCTCACCGTAGATGCTCTCACCGTAGATGCTCTCCCGTAGATGCTCTCACCGTAGATGCTCTCACCGTAGATGCTCCCGATGCTCACCGTAGATGCTCTCACCGTAGATGCTCTCACCGTAGATGCTCTCACCGTAGATGCTCTCACCGTAGATGCTCTCACCGTAGATGCTCTCACCGTAGATGCTCTCACCGTAGATGCTCTCACCGTAGATGCTCTCACCGTAGATGCTCTCACCGTAGATGCTCTCACCGTAGATGCTCTCACCGTAGATGCTCTCACCGTAGATGCTCTCACCGTAGATGCTCACCGTAGATGCTCTCACCGTAGATGCTCTCACCGTAGATGCTCTCACCGTAGATGCTCTCACCGTAGATGCTCTCTCTCACCGTAGATGCTCTCACCGTAGATGCTCTCACCGTAGATGCTCTCACCGTAGATGCTCTCACCGTAGATGCTCTCACCGTAGATGCTCTCTCACCGTAGATGCTCTCACCGTAGATGCTCTCCCGTAGATGCTCTCACCGTAGATGCTGACCGTAGATGCTCTCACCGCAGATGCTCTCACCGTAGATGCTCTCGCCGTAGATGCTCTCGCTCTACCGTAGATGCTCTCACCGTAGATGCTCTCAGATGCTCCGCAGATGCTCTCGCCGTAGATGCTCTCGCCGTAGATGCTGCTCTCACCGTAGATGCTCTCACCGTAGATGCTCTCACCGCAGATGCTCTCACCGTAGATGCTCTCGACCGTAGATGCTCTCCGTAGATGCTCTCACCGTAGATGCTCTCGCCGTAGATGCTCTCGCCGTACCGTAGATGCTCTCGCCGTAGATGCTCTCGCCGTAGATGCTCTCGCCGTAGATGCTCTCGCCGTAGATGCTCTCCCGTAGATGCTCTCGACCGTAGATGCTCCGGAGTCCACCGTAGATGCTCTCGCCGTAGATGCTCTCACCGTAGATGCTCTCGCCGTAGATGCTCTCACCGTAGATGCTCTCGCCGTAGATGCTGAATCGGTGCAGCTTTGGGCTGAATGCCATGCGTGAAAGGTGCTATGTAAATGATTATCACTCTGACACTCATAAGGCAGGACGAGATGGAGTAATATTACCATGAATATAGCCATTTATTTATTTACCATATTGTATTGGAGAACTTCTCTGAAAACTCATTTTGCTAGCTTACCATAAAAGGCCAACTCGACCGATTGGTTGAGCATATTTTCAAAAAAATAATTACACCCTTGTTAAAATCAAGTTATCTGATTATGGTCAGTCAGTGCGCTGCCACTAACATATGTCAACAAGAATATGGCTACCTTACAAAGATTTCTTCAGCAGTGATTTTGAGCAGTGGAGGCTGGCTGAAGGGCTTTCTGTTCGAACCACAGTGACATCTAGAGGTTGTTTTGTGCATAGCATGTCAACCAAAGGGTCGAGCTGGCTGAATCAGATGGAGTTACACTTTTCTTTTTTTTTCAACAAGATATCCAGACACAACATGTGCTCTACCAAATGGTGGTTAGAAAAGAGAAATATATTTTATTAATATATTTAAAAAAAATATGTTTTTAGTTTTATTTTTCATTAGTTTTACCAAAAATAACTTGATTTAATTGTATCTAAAATAACATTTCCAAAGAAATAAATCCTTTGAATTAGCCTGTTCAGTTTCTGTTAGAATGTGAAGGGTTAAATGAAAGAAGCTCGTCTCTGCGAGGTGAAGGCAGGAGCTGATTGGACGGCCAGCTGTGAACTCACAGAGGGCCTCGATAGTAACTGCACGAGAGAGTAAAGTCAGACGACAGTACAATTGACCATCACATCACATTTAGCTGAGGCTTTTATCCAAAGCGACTCACAATAAGTGCGTTCCACCAGGAAGACACAACCTGAAGAAAACAGAATCATAAAGTCCATCAGGTTTCATAGAGCCAATCGTTTCAAGTGCTACTCAGCTGGCTTTAGAGGAGCCAGTGCTTTGTTAGTATATAAGTGCTTTGTTAGTATATAAGTGCTTTGTTAGTATATAAGAGCTTTGTTAGTATATAAGTGCTTTGTTAGTATATAAGAGCTTTGTTAGTATATAAGTGCTTTGTTAGTATATAAGAGCTTTGTTAGTATATAAGTGCTTTGTTAGTATATAAGAGCTTTGTTAGTATATAAGTGCTTTGTTAGTATATAAGAGCTTTGTTAGTATATAAGAGCTTTGTTAGTATATAAGTGCTTTGTTAGTATATAAGAGCTTTGTTAGTATATAAGTGCTTTGTTAGTATATAAGAGCTTTGTTAGTATATAAGTGCTTTGTTAGTATATAAGAGCTTTGTTAGTATATAAGTGCTTTGTTAGTATATAAGAGCTTTGTTGTATAAGTGCTTTGTTAGTATATAAGTGCTTTGTTAGTATATAAGAGCTTTGTTAGTATATAAGTGCTTTGTTAGTATATAAGTGCTTTGTTAGTAGTTCTATCCTCGAGGTGGAGTCAGAGAGATGAGCTTCAGTCTGGAAGGTGTGTGAGCTTTCTGCTGTCCTGATGTCAATGGGAGCTCATTCCACCATCTTGGAGCCAGGACAGCAAACCCACGTGTTCCTGCTGATGGGAACTTGGGTCCCCCTCGCAGCGAGGGTGCAGCGAGTCGTCTGGCTGATGCAGAGCGGAGTGCACGTGCTGGGGTGCACGGTTTTAACCATGTCCTGGATGTAGGAAGGGCCAGATCCATTCGCAGCATGGTACGCAAGCACCAGGGTCTTGAAGTGGATTCTAGCAGTTACCGGAAGCCAGTGGAGGGAGCGGAGGAGCGGAGTGGTGTGGAACATTCAGGAAGGTTGAAGACCAGACGAGCCGCTGCATTCTGGGTGAGAGAGGTCGGATGGCACATGCAGGGAGACCAGCCAGGAGGGAGCTGCAGTAGTCTAGTGAGGTGACGAGAGCCTGGACCAGAACCTGCGTGGCTTTCTGGGTCAGCTGGGGACGCGTCCTCCTGATGGTGTAGAGCGTGTATCTGCAGCAGCGGGATTAGACAGGATTCGTTGGGTGTCGTCAGCGTAGCAGTGGTATCAAAAACCATGCGGGCTAATGACAGATCCGAGCGAGTTTGTGTACAGGGAGAAGAGGAGAGGACCAAGAACAGAGCCCTGAGGGACCCCTGTAGTTAATTGATAAGGGTCGGACTCGGACCCTCTCCAAGTGACCCTGTAGGTGCGGTCTTTGAGGTATGAGGTGAGGAGGGAAAGTGCAGAGCCTGAAGCTCCAAGGTCTTGGAGAGTGAAGGAGGATCTGATGGTTCACCGTGTCGAATGCAGCAGACAGGTCCAACAGGACGAGGACAGAGGAGAGGGAGGCTGCTTTAGCCGTGTGCAGTTCCTCAGAGACAGCAAGGAGGGCAGTTTCTGTGGAGTGACCTGCCTTGAAACCAGACTGGTGCGGATCCAGAAGGTGGTTCTGATGGAGATAGCAGGAGAGTTGTCTAAAGACAGCGCGTTCAGGTGTTTTAGACCAATCATATCTTCCCTCTAAATGGGTGGGTTT
>CM070432.1:256296-323796 GCA_036324595.1 Champsocephalus gunnari | reverse complement strand
CTCTCACGTCTCTCTCACGTTGCCTCGTGTGTCTCTCTCACGTCTCTCTCATTTGTCCTCGTGTCTCTCTCGCGTCTCTCGTGTCCCTCTCACGTGTCTCTTACGTCTCTCTCACGTCTCTCTCATGTTTCCTCGTGTCTCTCTCGTGTCTCTCTCATGTCTCTCTCATTTTTCCTCGTATCTCTCGTGTCTCTCTCGCGTCTCTCGTGTCCCTCTCACGTCTCTCTTACGTCTCTCTTACGTCTCTCTCACGTCCCTCTCACGTCTCTCTCACGTCTCTCTTACGTCTCTCTCATGTCTCTCTTACGTCTCTCTCGTGTCCCTCTCACATCTCTCTCACGTCTCTCTTACGTCTCTCTTACGTCTCTCTCACGTCTCTCTTACGTCTCTCTCGTGTCTCTCTCACGTCTCTCTCACGTCTCTCTTACGTCTATCTCACGTCTTTCTCACCTCTCTCTCGCGTCTCTCTCACGTCTCTCTCACGTCTCTCACGTGTCTCTCTCACGTCTCTCTCGTGTCTCTCTCACGTCTCTCGTGTCTCTCTCACGTCTCTCGCACGTCTCTCTCATGTCTCTCTCACGTCTCTCGTGTCTCTCTCGCGTCTCTCACGTCTCTCTCGTGTCTCTCTCACGTCTCTCTCACGTCTCTCTCGTGTCTCTCTCACGTCTCTCTCATGTCTCTCTTACGTCTCTCTTACGTCTCTCTCACGTCTCTCTTACGTCTCTCTCGTGTCTCTCTCACGTCTCTCTCACGTCTCTCTTACGTCTCTCTTACGTCTCTCTTACGTCTCTCTCACGTCTCTCTTACGTCTCTCTCGTGTCTCTCTCACGTCTCTCTCACGTCTCTCTCACGTCTCTCTCGCGTCTCTTTCACGTCTCACGTCTCTCTCGTGTCTCTCTCACGTCTCTCGCGTGTCTCTCTCACGTCTCTCGCGTGTCTCTCTCACGTCTCTCGTGTCTCTCTCACGTCTCTCGCACGTCTCTCTCGTGTCTCTCTCACGTCTCTCGTGTCTCTCTCGCGTCTCTCTCACGTCTCTCTCGTGTCTCTCTCACGTCTCTCTCGTGTCTCTCTCACGTCTCTCTAACGTCTCTCTCATGTCTCTCTCACCTCTCACGTCTCTCTCGTGTCTCTCTCACGTCTCTCTCGTGTCTCTCTCGTGTCTCTCTCACGCCTCTCTCACGTCTCTCATGTCTTCACCATGTTTCAGTGCCGATGATCGTGGCGGTGAATAAGTGTGATAAGCACCAGTCGGACCCTCAGAAGGTGAAGCAGGAGCTCCTGGCTCACGATGTGGTTTGTGAGGAGTTCGGAGGAGACGTTCAGGCCATCCACGTCTCCGCTCTGAAGGTGAGAACTAATGTTCAATGTCTTGTCTTTTTATGCTGCTGCAACGCAAACATTTCCCAAATTGGATCAATAAAGAACTTCTTGTCTTGTCTTGTCTTGTCTTGTTGTTGTTGTCGTCAGGGTGATAACCTGATGGAGCTGGCCGAGGCCACGGTGGTTCTAGCTGAGGTTCTGGAGCTGAAGGCGGACCCTGGAGGAGCCGTGGAGGGACTGATCATCGAGAGCCGCTCCGAGAGAGGCCGAGGGTGAGACTAAACACCTAAAGAGAGTCCCTCAGGGCTCTGTTCTTGGTCCCCTCCTCTTCTCCTTGTACACAAACCAGACCAGGAGGAAAAAAGAAATCATCATTTGAAAAATTATTGATTTGAAATTAATATGACACAGTACTATTACGTCTGGGTCTCTGTGTTTCATTAAAGCTCGGCTCTGTGTGTGTGTGTGTGTGTGTGTGTGGAACGAGTAATTTTGTGTGCGTGCGCGAGAGAGAGAGCGCACCGGTACCGGAGATCGTTGTTGTTAGCTTCTGGTGCTAGCGAGCTACGCTAACGGATATAAGGAGCTTTTTCAACAACGAAGTGGAGGAGAGTCCTCTCCGGTCAGACTGAGAGGCCGTTTCTCAATCTCCAGGATTCTGGCTTCCAAGCCAATATTTCAAGGATGCTACGTCATCGAGTGCCCCTGAAGGACTGTTCCAATCTCCAGCATACTTGGAATTCCACCGAGGCTGCGTCCTTGGTTTGGGGGTAATTTCGAGGCTGCACATGGGTAGACTTCGCGTCCTTCAAATCCCCACAATGCTTTGCACACGGACCAATTTCCCCAAATCTGTGGCGGAAAATGTAAGGCGGGGCCTCTCATATGACGCACACTTGCTCGCCTGTTCCACTCTTCGTTTTTCGATTGCCAGGAAGGATTCTTGCCTCGCTTCTGAATGAAGTGACTCGGAAGACATGTGCTACCAAGCAAGCATCCTCGATATTGAGAAACGGCCAGAGACTCAGTGAACTAAAGGACTCTCAGTTGCCGGGTCTCAAATGTTTTGGTCACCATTAATGTAAACAATTATTTCCGAGGCACACGTTTATATGATCATTATAGTTATAAAAAAATAAGAGAATAAATGAAAAACAGGTATGAAACACTATATGACAGCAAAACGAGAATAAAGTTTAAAAGGGTGATTTGTAAAATATCCATAAAGAAAAAGTAGATCTGTTTCCAGGTCAGTTTCATCTGGGTGTTGAGAGAGGTATAGATCTCTCATGTTGCTCTCAAAGTGCACCAGATCGATGCTTTAACTTCAATATTTAGAAATAAATCTTCCCGGGGGAGCATGCCCCCGGACCCCCCTATGTGAGGTCCACACACCACCTATAAAAATAGCACTTGACCCCCGCTTACACCTATATGCCGTGAGCTGATTATCGAGCCTTCATTGTAACAGTCACACTGTGTGTGCGTGGGGAGTGTTGCAGTAGAACGTTCCTCTGTAGCGCCCGGTGCATTAATGGGAAACCCTAAATGTTTGAGCACCCTCTATGAAACGTCAAGCTACCCCACAGCACCCCCAAAATAAATCTCTGGCGCCGCCACTGAGCCTGACTTGTGTTGGGGGGCCTGACAGAAAAAGTTTGAGAACCACTGCTCTTTGGAGATAAGACATATGACAAGCATGCTCATTTCTGAAGTAAACATTGAATACTGCTTTCGATTCCTCCATCTTGTGACTGTAACTCCCTCTCTTGGATATCAGCATGTGAAGGACACTGCTCAGGAACTAGCTGATGCTCTGTATGTGATGACTACTTCCATTCTGGAGAGGATCACAGATATATGGATCCTGAGGTTGAAGCTCAAGCCGGGGACCAGGGATTATTAACATTTTTAAGTATTCCGAAAAAGTCAGAACTTTGAGATTTTCTGAAAAAGTCAGAATTGTGGAAAAAAAGCCAACATTTTGAGAAAGTCAGCATCTGGAGATTTTCAACAACAAAAAATGTTTTGAGAAAGTCTGAATTTTGAGAAAAAGTCAGAACTTTGAGATTTTGTGAAAAAAGCCAACATTTTGTGAAAAAGTCAGCATCACACACACACTGTGTGTGTGTGTGTGTGTGTGTGTGTGTGTGTGTGTGTGTGTGTGTGTGTGTGTGTGTGTGTGTGTGTGTGTGTGTGTGTGTGTGTGTGTGTGTGTGTGTGTGTGTGTGTGTGTGTGTGTGTGTGTGTGTGTGTGTGTGTGTGTGTGTGTGTGTGTGTGTGTGTGTGTGTGTGTGTGTGCGTGTGCGTGCGCGTGTGTGTGCGTGGGGAGTGTTGCAGTAGAACGTTCCTCTGCAGCGCCCGGTGCATTAATGGGAAACCCTAAATGTTTGAGCACCCTCTATGAAACGTCAAGCTACCCCACAGCACCCCCAAAATAAATCTCTGGCGCCGCCACTGAGCCTGACTTGTGTTGGGGGGGGCCGACTTTTTTTTTCTCCAAAGGGGGGGCCTGACAGAAAAAGTTTGAGAACCACTGGGTTAATCCAATGTGTCTGTCACTTTGAATGATTACTGATAATCCATCTTTCCATTTTTATGTAAAACTCGGAGAATGAATATTAGCTGCTAATGGTAGCCACCGTTGCAGCTTCCGGAGCATTCTGGCTACGCAGCACTCGTTCACCAATGGGTAACAGTGTTTCCCCTACCATTGTCTTGGAGGGGCGCCACGCCAACGGAGCCCCGCCCCCCCTGAAATTCAAGGTGTTTAAGAAATGTAATTTTTTTTACAATATATATATTTTTTATACTATATATTTTAGATATATATATATATATACAGCACCAAATTGCAACTAATCTATATCTACTGTCACTTTTCACATTGAACATGTGAGACTAAACAAGAGACCTTAAGATTCTCCTTAAGAGAGACCAAACACCTTAAGATTCTCCTTAAGAGAGACCAAACACCTTAAGAGAGACCAAACACCTTAAGATTCTCCTTAAGAGAGACCAAACACCTTAAGAGAAACCAAACACCTTAAGATTCTCCTTAAGAGAGACCAAACACCTTAAGATTCTCCTTAAGAGAGACCAAACACCTTAAGATTCTCCTTAAGAGAGACCAAACACCTTAAGAGAGACCAAACACCTTAAGATTCTCCTTAAGAGAGACCAAACACCTTAAGAGAAACCAAACACCTTAAGATTCTCCTTAAGAGAGACCAAACACCTTAAGATTCTCCTTAAGAGAGACCAAACACCTTAAGAGAAACCAAACACCTTAAGATTCTCCTTAAGAGAGACCAAACACCTTAAGATTCTCCTTAAGAGAGACCAAACACCTTAAGATTCTCCTTAAGAGAGACCAAACACCTTAAGAGAGACCAAACACCTTAAGATTCTCCTTAAGAGAGACCAAACACCTTAAGATTCTCCTTAAGAGAGACCAAACACCTTAAGATTCTCCTTAAGAGAGACCAAACACCTTAAGATTCTCCTTAAGAGAGACCAAACACCTTAAGAGAGACAAAACACCTTAAGATTCAGAGCGACTAAAGGCAATGTGTCGATAACTTTAAGTGATTCCTTAAGTATAAGAGCAGGACAATGAAACACTAACGCTGAGGTTCTGGTTCTGCTCAGCCCGGTGACCACGGCTCTGGTCCAGACGGGCACGTTGAGGCGAGGCAGTGTTCTGGTGGCGGGGACCAGCTGGGCCAAGGTCCGCTTCCTATTGGACGAGAACGGCCGGGCGCTGCAGGAGGCGGGGCCTAGCGTCGCCGTGGAGATCGCCGGCTGGAAGGAGCTGCCGGCCGCCGGAGACACCATGATGGAGGTCGAGTCTGAGGTGAGAAGACCCCCAATCTGAGACCCCCTGATACCCGGGACCCCCTGATACCCGAGACCCCCTGATACCTGAGACCCCCTGTGGGGAAATGTATTACCTCAGATCGTATAGAAGTCTATGAGGACATGTCCCTCTCTCTCGATGACCTCAGAGAGTGTTCCTAACCCCCTGTACCCCTCTGTGAGCAGCAGAGGGCGAAGGAGGTGGTGGAGTGGCGTGTGCAGCTGGGGGAGGCGCAGCAGCTGTTGGAAGAGCAGCAGCTGATCCAGGTGAAGCAGCAGCACCACCTGGACCAGTACCGACAGCAGAGGGAGGGGCTGCAGCACCTCAGCTGGAGGCAGAGGAAGAAGGTGCTCTACAGAACCAACAAGGACCAGTTCTCCATGAGGCCCAGTGAGAAGAGCAGCGGAGAGGGGGTGGGGCTACAGCTCATCGTCAAGGGTACACACACACACACACACACACACACACACACACACACACACAGTGAGGCCCAGTGAGAAGAGCAGCGGAGAGGGGGCGGGGCTACAGCTCATCGTCAAGGGTACACACACACACACACACACACACACACACACACAGTGAGGCCCAGTGAGAAGAGCAGCGGAGAGGGGGCGGGGCTACAGCTCATCGTCAAGGGTACACACACACACACACACACACACACACGCACACACACACACAGTGAGGCCCAGTGAGAAGAGCAGCGGAGAGGGGGCGGGGCTACAGCTCATCGTCAAGGGTACACACACACACGCACGCACACACACACACACACACACACACACAGTGAGGCCCAGTGAGAAGAAGAGCCGTCTGAGCTGTAGTTATCAGAGCCTCTCAGTGTGAGCTGTAGTTATCAGAGCCTCTCACTCTGAGCTGTAGTTATCAGAGCCTCTCAGTGTGAGCTGTAGTTATCAGAGCCTCTCAGTGTGAGCTGTAGTTATCAGAGCCTCTCACTCTGAGCTGTAGTTATCAGAGCCTCTCAGTGTGAGCTGTAGTTATCAGAGCCTCTCAGTGTGAGCTGTAGTTATCAGAGCCTCTCAGTGTGAGCTGTAGTTATCAGAGCCTCTCACTCTGAGCTGTAGTTATCAGAGCCTCTCACTCTGAGCTGTAGTTATCAGAGCCTCTCAGTGTGAGCTGTAGTTATCAGAGCCTCTCAGTGTGAGCTGTAGTTATCAGAGCCTCTCAGTGTGAGCTGTAGTTATCAGAGCCTCTCAGTGTGATCTGTAGTTATCAGAGCCTCTCACTCTGAGCTGTAGTTATCAGAGCCTCTCAGTGTGAGCTGTAGTTATCAGAGCCTCTCAGTGTGAGCTGTAGTTATCAGAGCCTCTCAGTCTGAGCTGTAGTTATCAGAGCCTCTCAGTGTGAGCTGTAGTTATCAGAGCCTCTCAGTGTGAGCTGTAGTTATCAGAGCCTCTCAGTCTGAGCTGTAGTTATCAGAGCCTCTCACTCTGAGCTGTAGTTATCAGAGCCTCTCAGTCTGAGCTGTAGTTATCAGAGCCTCTCAGTGTGAGCTGTAGTTATCAGAGCCTCTCAGTCTGAGCTGTAGTTATCAGAGCCTCTCACTCTGAGCTGTAGTTATCAGAGCCTCTCAGTGTGAGCTGTAGTTATCAGGGCCTCTCACTCTGAGCTGTAGTTATCAGAGCCTCTCAGTCTGAGCTGTAGTTATCAGAGCCTCTCAGTCTGAGCTGTAGTTATCAGAGCCTCTCAGTCTGAGCTGTAGTTATCAGAGCCTCTCAGTCTGAGCTGTAGTTATCAGAGCCTCTCAGTCTGAGCTGTAGTTATCAGAGCCTCTCAGTGTGAGCTGTAGTTATCAGAGCCTCTCAGTCTGAGCTGTAGTTATCAGAGCCTCTCAGTCTGAGCTGTAGTTATCAGAGCCTCTCAGTCTGAGCTGTAGTTATCAGAGCCTCTCACTGTGAGCTGTAGTTATCAGAGCCTCTCAGTGTGAGCTGTAGTTATCAGAGCCTCTCAGTCTGAGCTGTAGTTATCAGAGCCTCTCAGTCTGAGCTGTAGTTATCAGAGCCTCTCACTCAGAGCTGTAGTTATCAGAGCCTCTCAGTCTGAGCTGTAGTTATCGGAGCCTCTCAGTGTGAGCTGTAGTTATCAGAGCCTCTCAGTGTGAGCTGTAGTTATCAGAGCCTCTCACTCTGAGCTGTAGTTATCAGAGCCTCTCAGTCTGAGCTGTAGTTATCAGAGCCTCTCAGTGTGAGCTGTAGTTATCAGAGCCTCTCAGTGTGAGCTGTAGTTATCAGAGCCTCTCAGTGTGAGCTGTAGTTATCAGAGCCTCTCAGTCTGAGCTGTAGTTATCAGAGCCTCTCACTCTGAGCTGTAGTTATCAGAGCCTCTCAGTCTGAGCTGTAGTTATCAGAGCCTCTCAGTCTGAGCTGTAGTTATCAGAGCCTCTCAGTCTGAGCTGTAGTTATCAGAGCCTCTCACTCTGAGCTGTAGTTATCAGAGCCTCTCAGTCTGAGCTGTAGTTATCAGAGCCTCTCAGTGTGAGCTGTAGTTATCAGAGCCTCTCAGTCTGAGCTGTAGTTATCAGAGCCTCTCACTCTGAGCTGTAGTTATCAGAGCCTCTCACTCAGAGCTGTAGTTATCAGAGCCTCTCAGTCTGAGCTGTAGTTATCAGAGCCTCTCAGTCTGAGCTGTAGTTATCAGAGCCTCTCAGTCTGAGCTGTAGTTATCAGAGCCTCTCAGTGTGAGCTGTAGTTATCAGAGCCTCTCACTCTGAGCTGTAGTTATCAGAGCCTCTCAGTCTGAGCTGTAGTTATCAGAGCCTCTCAGTCTGAGCTGTAGTTATCAGAGCCTCTCAGTCTGAGCTGTAGTTATCAGAGCCTCTCAGTCTGAGCTGTAGTTATCAGAGCCTCTCAGTCTGAGCTGTAGTTATCAGAGCCTCTCAGTCTGAGCTGTAGTTATCAGAGCCTCTCAGTCTGAGCTGTAGTTATCAGAGCCTCTCAGTGTGAGCTGTAGTTATCAGAACCTCTCAGTGTGAGCTGTAGTTATCAGAGCCTCTCAGTCTGAGCTGTAATTATCAGAGCCTCTCAGTCTGAGCTGTAGTTATCAGAGCCTCTCACTCAGAGCTGTAGTTATCAGAGCCTCTCAGTCTGAGCTGTAGTTATCGGAGCCTCTCAGTGTGAGCTGTAGTTATCAGAGCCTCTCAGTCTGAGCTGTAGTTATCAGAGCCTCTCACTCTGAGCTGTAGTTATCAGAGCCTCTCAGTCTGAGCTGTAGTTATCAGAGCCTCTCACTCTGAGCTGTAGTTATCAGAGCCTCTCACTCTGAGCTGTAGTTATCGGAGCCTCTCAGTGTGAGCTGTAGTTATCAGAGCCTCTCAGTCTGAGCTGTAGTTATCAGAGCCTCTCAGTCTGAGCTGTAGTTATCAGAGCCTCTCACTCAGAGCTGTAGTTATCAGAGCCTCTCAGTGTGAGCTGTAGTTATCAGAGCCTCTCAGTCTGAGCTGTAGTTATCAGAGCCTCTCAGTCTGAGCTGTAGTTATCAGAGCCTCTCACTCAGAGCTGTAGTTATCAGAGCCTCTCAGTGTGAGCTGTAGTTATCAGAGCCTCTCAGTGTGAGCCGTAGTTATCAGAGCCTCTCAGGCTGAGCTGTAGTTATCAGAGCCTCTCAGTGTGAGTTGTAGTTATCAGAGCCTCTCAGTGTGAGCTGTAGTTATCAGAGCCTCTCAGTGAGCTGTAGTTATCAGAGCCTCTCACTGTGAGCTGTAGTTATCAGAGCCTCTCAGTGTGAGCTGTAGTTATCAGAGCCTCTCACTCTGAGCTGTAGTTATCAGAGCCTCTCAGTGTGAGCTGTAGTTATCAGAGCCTCTCAGTGTGAGCTGTAGTTATCAGAGCCTCTCAGTCTGAGCTGTAGTTATCGGAGCCTCTCAGTGTGAGCTGTAGTTATCAGAGCCTCTCAGTGTGAGCTGTAGTTATCAGAGCCTCTCAGTCTGAGCTGTAGTTATCAGAGCCTCTCAGTGTGAGCTGTAGTTATCAGAGCCTCTCAGTGTGAGCTGTAGTTATCAGAGCCTCTCAGTCTGAGCTGTAGTTATCAGAGCCTCTCAGTGAGCTGTAGTTATCAGAGCCTCTCAGTGTGAGCTGTAGTTATCAGAGCCTCTCAGTGTGAGCTGTAGTTATCAGAGCCTCTCAGTGTGAGCTGTAGTTATCAGAGCCTCTCAGTGAGCTGTAGTTATCGGAGCCTCTCAGTCTGAGCTGTAGTTATCAGAGCCTCTCACTCTGAGCTGTAGTTATCAGAGCCTCTCAGTCTGAGCTGTAGTTATCAGAGCCTCTCAGTGTGAGCTGTAGTTATCAGAGCCTCTCAGTGAGCTGTAGTTATCAGAGCCTCTCAGTCTGAGCTGTAGTTATCAGAGCCTCTCAGTGTGAGCTGTAGTTATCAGAGCCTCTCAGTGTGAGCTGTAGTTATCAGAGCCTCTCAGTGTGAGCTGTAGTTATCAGAGCCTCTCAGTGAGCTGTAGTTATCGGAGCCTCTCAGTCTGAGCTGTAGTTATCAGAGCCTCTCACTCTGAGCTGTAGTTATCAGAGCCTCTCAGTGTGAGCTGTAGTTATCAGAGCCTCTCAGTGTGAGCTGTAGTTATCAGAGCCTCTCAGTGAGCTGTAGTTATCAGAGCCTCTCAGTCTGAGCTGTAGTTATCAGAGCCTCTCAGTCTGAGCTGTAGTTATCAGAGCCTCTCAGTCTGAGCTGTAGTTATCAGAGCCTCTCAGTGTGAGCTGTAGTTATCAGAGCCTCTCAGTGAGCTGTAGTTATCGGAGCCTCTCAGTGTGAGCTGTAGTTATCAGAGCCTCTCAGTGAGCTGTAGTTATCAGAGCCTCTCAGTGTGAGCTGTAGTTATCAGAGCCTCTCAGTGAGCTGTAGTTATCAGAGCCTCTCAGTGAGCTGTAGTTATCAGAGCCTCTCAGTCTGAGCTGTAGTTATCAGAGCCTCTCAGTGTGAGCTGTAGTTATCAGAGCCTCTCAGTGAGCTGTAGTTATCAAAGCCTCTCACTCTGAGCTGTAGTTATCAGAGCCTCTCAGTCTGAGCTGTAGTTATCAGAGCCTCTCAGTGTGAGCTGTAGTTATCAGAGCCTCTCAGTGTGAGCTGTAGTTATCAGAGCCTCTCAGCCTGAACTGTAGTTATCAGAGCCTCTCAGTGAGCTGTAGTTATCAGAGACTCTCAGTGTGAGCTGTAGTTATCAGAGCCTCTCAGTGTGAGCTGTAGTTATCAGAGCCTCTCACTGTGAGCTGTAGTTATCAGAGCCTCTCAGTCTGAGCTGTAGTTATCAGAGCCTCTCAGTGAGAGCTGTAGTTATCAGAGCCTCTCAGTCTGAGCTGTAGTTATCAGAGCCTCTCAGTCTGAGCTGTAGTTATCAGAGCCTCTCAGTGAGAGCTGTAGTTATCAGAGCCTCTCAGTCTGAGCTGTAGTTATCAGAGCCTCTCAGTGTGAGCTTTAGTTATCAGAGCCTCTCAGTCTTAGCTGTAGTTATCAGAGCCTCTCACTCTGAGCTGTAGTTATCAGAGCCTCTCACTCTGAGCTGTAGTTATCAGAGCCTCTCAGTGTGAGCTGTAGTTATCAGAGCCTCTCAGTCTGAGCTGTAGTTATCAGAGCCTCTCAGTCTGAGCTGTAGTTATCAGAGCCTCTCAGTGTGAGCTGTAGTTATCAGAGCCTCTCAGTCTGAGCTGTAGTTATCAGAGCCTCTCAGTCTGAGCTGTAGTTATCAGAGCCTCTCAGTGTGAGCTGTAGTTATCAGAGCCTCTCAGTCTGAGCTGTAGTTATCAGAGCCTCTCAGTCTGAGCTGTAGTTATCAGAGCCTCTCAGTGTGAGCTGTAGTTATCAGAGCCTCTCAGTGTGAGCTGTAGTTATCAGAGCCTCTCAGTGTGAGCTGTAGTTATCAGAGCCTCTCAGTGTGAGCTGTAGTTATCAGAGCCTCTCACTATGAGCTGTAGTTATCAGAGCCTCTCAGTCTGAGCTGTAGTTATCAGAGCCTCTCAGTCTGAGCTGTAGTTATCAGAGCCTCTCACTCTGAGCTGTAGTTATCAGAGCCTCTCAGTCTGAGCTGTAGTTATCAGAGCCTCTCAGTCTGAGCTGTAGTTATCAGAGCCTCTCAGTCTGAGCTGTAGTTATCAGAGCCTCTCAGTGTGAGCTGTAGTTATCAGAGCCTCTCAGTCTGAGCTGTAGTTATCAGAGCCTCTCACTCTGAGCTGTAGTTATCAGAGCCTCTCAGTGAGAGCTGTAGTTATCAGAGCCTCTCAGTGTGAGCTGTAGTTATCAGAGCCTCTCAGTGTGAGCTGTAGTTATCAGAGCCTCTCAGTGTGAGCTGTAGTTATCAGAGCCTCTCAGTGTGAGCTGTAGTTATCAGAGCCTCTCAGTGAGAGCTGTAGTTATCAGAGCCTCTCAGTCTGAGCTGTAGTTATCAGAGCCTCTCAGTGTGAGCTGTAGTTATCAGAGCCTCTCAGTCTGAGCTGTAGTTATCAGAGCCTCTCAGTGTGAGCTGTAGTTATCAGAGCCTCTCAGTCTGAGCTGTAGTTATCAGAGCCTCTCAGTGTGAGCTGTAGTTATCAGAGCCTCTCAGTCTGAGCTGTAGTTATCAGAGCCTCTCACTCTGAGCTGTAGTTATCAGAGCCTCTCAGTCTGAGCTGTAGTTATCAGAGCCTCTCAGTGTGAGCTGTAGTTATCAGAGCCTCTCAGTCTGAGCTGTAGTTATCAGAGCCTCTCACTCTGAGCTGTAGTTATCAGAGCCTCTCAGTCTGAGCTGTAGTTATCAGAGCCTCTCAGTGTGAGCTGTAGTTATCAGAGCCTCTCACTCTGAGCTGTAGTTATCAGAGCCTCTCAGTCTGAGCTGTAGTTATCAGAGCCTCTCAGTCTGAGCTGTAGTTATCAGAGCCTCTCAGTCTGAGCTGTAGTTATCAGAGCCTCTCAGTGTGAGCTGTAGTTATCAGAGCCTCTCAGTCTGAGCTGTAGTTATCACAGCCTCTCAGTCTGAGCTGTAGTTATCAGAGCCTCTCACTCTGAGCTGTAGTTATCAGAGCCTCTCAGTGTGAGCTGTAGTTATCAGAGCCTCTCAGTCTGAGCTGTAGTTATCAGAGCCTCTCAGTCTGAGCTGTAGTTATCAGAGCCTCTCAGTGTGAGCTGTAGTTATCAGAGCCTCTCACTCTGAGCTGTAGTTATCAGAGCCTCTCAGTCTGAGCTGTAGTTATCAGAGCCTCTCAGTCTGAGCTGTAGTTATCAGAGCCTCTCACTCTGAGCTGTAGTTATCAGAGCCTCTCAGTCTGAGCTGTAGTTATCAGAGCCTCTCAGTCTGAGCTGTAGTTATCAGAGCCTCTCAGTCTGAGCTGTAGTTATCAGAGCCTCTCACTCTGAGCTGTAGTTATCAGAGCCTCTCAGTCTGAGCTGTAGTTATCAGAGCCTCTCAGTCTGAGCTGTAGTTATCAGAGCCTCTCACTCTGAGCTGTAGTTATCAGAGCCTCTCAGTGTGAGCTGTAGTTATCAGAGCCTCTCAGTCTGAGCTGTAGTTATCAGATCCTCTCAGTCTGAGCTGTAGTTATCAGAGCCTCTCAGTCTGAGCTGTAGTTATCAGAGCCTCTCAGTCTGAGCTGTAGTTATCAGAGCCTCTCACTCTGAGCTGTAGTTATCAGAGCCTCTCAGTCTGAGCTGTAGTTATCAGAGCCTCTCAGTGAGCTGTAGTTATCAGAGCCTCTCAGTCTGAGCTGTAGTTATCAGAGCCTCTCAGTGAGCTGTAGTTACCAGAGCCTCTCACTCTGAGCTGTAGTTATCAGAGCCTCTCAGTGAGCTGTAGTTATCAGAGCCTCTCAGTCTGAGCTGTAGTTATCAGAGCCTCTCAGTGTGAGCTGTAGTTATCAGAGCCTCTCAGTGTGAGCTGTAGTTATCAGAGCCTCTCAGTCTGAGCTGTAGTTATCAGAGCCTCTCAGTCTGAGCTGTAGTTATCAGAGCCTCTCAGTCTGAGCTGTAGTTATCAGAGCCTCTCAGTGTGATCTGTAGTTACCAGAGCCTCTCACTCTGAGCTGTAGTTATCAGAGCCTCTCAGTGAGCTGTAGTTATCAGAGCCTCTCAGTCTGAGCTGTAGTTATCAGAGCCTCTCAGTGTGAGCTGTAGTTATCAGAGCCTCTCAGTGTGAGCTGTAGTTATCAGAGCCTCTCAGTGTGAGCTGTAGTTATCAGAGCCTCTCAGTGTGAGCTGTAGTTATCAGAGCCTCTCAGTCTGAGCTGTAGTTATCAGAGCCTCTCAGTCTGAGCTGTAGTTATCAGAGCCTCTCAGTCTGAGCTGTAGTTATCAGAGCCTCTCAGTGTGAGCTGTAGTTATCAGAGCCTCTCAGTCTGAGCTGTAGTTATCAGAGCCTCTCAGTCTGAGCTGTAGTTATCAGAGCCTCTCAGTCTGAGCTGTAGTTATCAGAGCCTCTCAGTGTGAGCTGTAGTTATCAGAGCCTCTCAGTCTGAGCTGTAGTTATCAGAGCCTCTCAGTGAGCTGTAGTTATCAGAGCCTCTCAGTCTGAGCTGTAGTTATCAGAGCCTCTCAGTGAGCTGTAGTTATCAGAGCCTCTCAGTCTGAGCTGTAGTTATCAGAGCCTCTCAGTCTGAGCTGTAGTTATCAGAGCCTCTCAGTGTGAAATGCTAACCACAACAATACAAGTAACCGGTGCACGCTCTCTCCCTTTCCGCTCACTCACACATACACACACTCTGACACACAGAGACCCATCCGGGCTGTAATGTATGTTCGGTGTGGCAGTGGGCATGTGGGCAGGCGGACAGTCTGAGGCAGACCCACATTTGCGTAGCATTGCGTTCACCTCAGCATGCCACACCTCAGACAGTATGTATGAGTGTGTGGTTCCTGTTGTGTAGAATAAGCTCACACACACTCGGACCTCTGACCTGTGACCTCTGACCCCAGGAGATGTTGACGGCTCAGTGGAAGCCCTCCTGAACATCCTGTCATCATACGACGCTCAGCTTCAGTGTCCTCTGGACATCCTGCACTACGGCATCGGAGACATCTCAGAGAACGACGTCAACATGGCCAACACCTTCTCAGGTACCAGAACCAGAACTAGAAGCAGTACTAGAACCAGAACCAGAACTAGAAACAGTACTAGAACCAGAACTAGAACTAGAACCAGAACTAGAACCAGTACTAGAACCAGAACCAGTGCTAGAACCAGAACTAGAACTAGAAACAGTACTATGACTATAACCAGAACCACAACTAGAAGCAGTACCAGAACCAGAAATAGAAACAGTACTAGAACCAGAACCAGAACTAGAACTATAACCACAACAAGAACTAGAAGCAGAACTAGAACCAGTGCTAGAACCAGAACCAGTGCTAGAACCAGAACCAGAACTAGAAACAGTACTAGAACCAGAACCACAACCAGAACTAGAAGCAGTACTAGAACCAGAACCAGAACTAGAACTAGAAACCGTACTAGAACCAGAACTAGAACCAGTGCTAGAACCAGTGCTAGAACCAGTGCTAGAACCAGAACCAGTGCTAGAACCAGAACTATAACCAGAACCACAACCAGAACTAGAAGCAGTGCTAGAACCAGAACCAGAACTAGAACCAGAACTAGAACCAGAACCAGTGCTAGAACCAGAACTAGAACCAGTGCTAGAACCAGAACTAGAACCAGAACCAGTGCTAGAACCAGAACCACAACCAGAACTAGAACCAGTGCTAGAACCAGAACTAGAACTATAACCACAACCACAACCAGAACTAGAACCAGTGCTAGAACCAGAACCAGAACTAGAACTATAACCAGAACCACAACCAGAACTAGAACCAGAACTAGAACCAGTGCTAGAACCAGAACTAGAACCAGAACCAGTGCTAGAACCAGAACCACAACCAGAACTAGAACCAGTGCTAGGACCAGAACTAGAACTATAACCAGAACCACAACCAGAACTAGAACCAGTGCTAGAACCAGTGCTAGAACCAGTGCTAGAACCAGAACCAGAACTAGAACTATAACCAGAACCACAACCAGAACTAGAACCAGTGCTAGAACCAGAACCAGAACCAGAACCAGAACTAGAACCAGAACCAGTGCTAGAACCAGAACTAGAACTATAACCAGAACCACAACCAGAACTAGAACCAGTGCTAGAACCAGAACTAGAACCAGTGCTAGAACCAGAACCAGAACCAGAACCAGAACTAGAACCAGAACCACAACCAGAACCAGAACCAGAACCAGAGCAACCAGCGGGTTCACTAGAAGTCTATGAGGAGATTCCCGCTCCCCTCTCCATTGCCTCGTACAGAAGTCAATGTCCTCTGGCTCTGTGTTCTCCCTCAGGGTCAGTTTACGGCTTTAACGTGGCGGCCAGTAAGTCGATCGTCCAGCTGGCGGAGAAGCTCTGCGTCCCGCTGAGACTTCACAACATCATCTACAAACTGATCGACGAGCTGAAGGACGAGCTGAGCAGCAAACTGCCGCCACTGAAGACTGAGAAAATCGTGGGTGAGGAAACATCTGCTGTCACATGACTGTATGAGCGGAAAGAGAGAGAGAAGACTTGTGATATGTTGATGTTCCACATGCAAGGAGCATTTCAGACCTGATCCGACCGTTCAAGTGTTATCCTATCGTAACATATCCATGCATAAAGCCTGGAAGTGTCTGTAGAAGCAGGGTATTCCTGCTGATAGCGTTGAAGTGATCCCTGATCCAGGATCTGCTCTCTGATCCAGGTGAGGCGACGGTCCTCGCCATGTTCGACGTCTCCGTGGGGAAGAAGAAGCTTCCTGTGGCCGGCTGCAGGGTTCAGAAGGGTCTGCTGGACCGGAGGATGACGTTCAGACTGATCAGAGGACGAGACGCCATCTGGGAGGGTGAGTTCATATAATACAAAGTCCAGAAGTCATGTGACCGTGCTGTAGTTCCTCTATAGCCCAACATTAGCCACCTTTAGCTTAGCGGTGGTGACGTGAAGTCATGTGACCGTGCTGTAGTTCCTTTATAGTCCAACATTAGCCTCCTTTAGCTTAGCGGTGGTGACGTGAAGTCATGTGACCGTGCTGTAGTTCCTTTATAGCCCAACATTAGCCTCCTTTAGCTTAGCGGTGGTGACGTGAAGTCATGTGACCGTGCTGTAGTTCCTTTATAGCCCAACATTAGCCACCTTTAGCTTAGCGGTGGTGACGTGAAGTCATGTGACCGTGCTGTAGTTCCTTTATAGCCCAACATTAGCCTCCTTTAGCTTAGCGGTGGTGACGTGAAGTCATGTGACCGTGCTGTAGTTCCTTTATAGCCCAACATTAGCCTCCTTTAGCTTAGCGGTGGTGACGTGAAGTCATGTGACCGTGCTGTAGTTCCTTTATAGCCCAACATTAGCCACCTTTAGCTTAGCGGTGGTGACGTGAAGTCATGTGACCGTGCTGTAGTTCCTTTATAGCCCAACATTAGCCTCCTTTAGCTTAGCGGTGGTGACGTGAAGTCATGTGACCGTGCTGTAGTTCCTCTATAGCCCAACATTAGCCACCTTTAGCTTAGCGGTGGTGACGTGAAGTCATGTGACCGTGCTGTAGTTCCTTTATAGCCCAACATTAGCCTCCTTTAGCTTAGCGGTGGTGACGTGAAGTCATGTGACCGTGCTGTAGTTCCTTTATAGCCCAACATTAGCCTCCTTTAGCTTAGCGGTGGTGACGTGAAGTCATGTGACCGTGCTGTAGTTCCTTTATAGCCCAACATTAGCCTCCTTTAGCTTAGCGGTGGTGACGTGAAGTCATGTGACCGTGCTGTAGTTCCTCTATAGCCCAACATTAGCCACCTTTAGCTTAGCGGTGGTGACGTGAAGTCATGTGACCGTGCTGTAGTTCCTCTATAGCCCAACATTAGCCACCTTTAGCTTAGCGGTGGTGACGTGAAGTCATGTGACCGTGCTGTAGTTCCTCTATAGCCCAACATTAGCCACCTTTAGCTTAGCGGTGGTGACGTGAAGTCATGTGACCGTGCTGTAGTTCCTTTATAGCCCAACATTAGCCTCCTTTAGCTTAGCGGTGGTGACGTGAAGTCATGTGACCGTGCTGTAGTTCCCTTATAGCCCAACATTAGCCTCCTTTAGCTTAGCGGTGGTGACGTGAAGTCATGTGACCGTGCTGTAGTTCCTTTATAGCCCACCATTAGCCTCCTTTAGCTTAGCGGTGGTGACGTGAAGTCATGTGACCGTGCTGTAGTTCCTCTATAGCCCAACATTAGCCACCTTTAGCTTAGCGGTGGTGACTTGAAGTCATGTGACCGTGCTGTAGTTCCTCTATAGCCCAACATTAGCCACCTTTAGCTTAGCGGTGGTGACGTGAAGTCATGTGACCGTGCTGTAGTTCCTTTATAGCCCAACATTAGCCTCCTTTAGCTTAGCGGTGGTGACGTGAAGTCATGTGACCGTGCTGTAGTTCCTTTATAGCCCAACATTAGCATCCTTTAGCTTAGCGGTGGTGACGTGAAGTCATGTGACCGTGCTGTAGTTCCTCTATAGCCCAACATTAGCCACCTTTAGCTTAGCGGTGGTGACTTGAAGTCATGTGACCGTGCTGTAGTTCCTTTATAGCCCAACATTAGCCTCCTTTAGCTTAGCGGTGGTGACGTGAAGTCATGTGACCGTGCTGTAGTTCCTCTATAGCCCAACATTAGCCTCCTTTAGCTTAGCGGTGGTGACGTGAAGTCATGTGACCGTGCTGTAGTTCCTCTATAGCCCAACATTAGCCTCCTTTAGCTTAGCGGTGGTGACGTGAAGTCATGTGACCGTGCTGTAGTTCCTTTATAGCCCAACATTAGCCTCCTTTAGCTTAGCGGTGGTGATGTGAAGTCATGTGACCGTGCTGTAGTTCCTTTATAGCCCAACATTAGCCTCCTTTAGCTCAGCGGTGGTGACGTGAGGTAATGTGACCGTGCTGTAGTTCCTTTATAGCCCAACATTAGCCTCCTTTAGCTTAGCGGTGGTGAAGTCATGTGACCGTGCTGTAGTTCCTTTATAGCCCAACATTATCCGCCTTTAGCTTAGCGGTGGTGACGTGAAGTCATGTGACCGTGCTGTAGTTCCTTTATAGCCCAACATTAGCCTCCTTTAGCTTAGCGGTGGTAACGTGAAGTCATGTGACCGTGCTGTAGTTCCTTTATAGCCCAACATTAGCCACCTTTAGCTTAGCGGTGGTGACGTGAAGTCATGTGACCGTGCTGTAGTTCCTGTATAGCCCAACATTAGCCTCCTTTAGCTTAGCGGTGGTGAAGTCATGTGACCGTGCTGTAGTTCCTTTATAGCCCAACATTATCCGCCTTTAGCTTAGCGGTGGTGACGTGAAGTCATGTGACCGTGCTGTAGTTCCTTTATAGCCCAACATTAGCCTCCTTTAGCTTAGCGGTGGTAACGTGAAGTCATGTGACCGTGCTGTAGTTCCTTTATAGCCCAACATTAGCCGCCTTTAGCTCAGCGGTGGTGACGTGAAGTCATGTGACCGTGCTGTAGTTCCTTTATAGCCCAACATTAGCCTCCTTTAGCTTAGCGGTGGAGACGTGAAGTCATGTGACCGTGCTGTAGTTCCTTTATAGCCTAACATTAGCCTCCTTTAGCTTAGCGGTGGTGATGTGAAGTCATGTGACCGTGCTGTAGTTCCTTTATAGCCTAACATTAGCCTCCTTTAGCTTAGCGGTGGTGATGTGAAGTCATGTGACCGTGCTGTAGTTCCTTTATAGCCTAACATTAGCCTCCTTTAGCTTAGCGGTGGTGACGTGAAGTCATGTGACCGTGCTGTAGTTCCTTTATAGCCTAACATTAGCCTCCTTTAGCTTAGCGGTGGTGATGTGAAGTCATGTGACCGTGCTGTAGTTCCTTTATAGCCCAACATTAGCCACCTTTAGCTTAGCGGTGGTGACGTGAAGTCATGTGACCGTGCTGTAGTTCCTTTATAGCCCAACATTAGCCACCTTTAGCTTAGCGGTGGTGACGTGAAGTCATGTGACCGTGCTGTAGTTCCTCTATAGCCCAACATTAGCCTCCTTTAGCTTAGCGGTGGTGACGTGAAGTCATGTGACCGTGCTGTAGTTCCTTTATAGCCCAACATTAGCCTCCTTTAGCTTAGCGGTGGTGATGTGAGGTCATGTGACCGTGCTGTAGTTCCTTTATAGCCCAACATTAGCCTCCTTTAGCTCAGCGGTGGTGACGTGAAGTCATGTGACCGTGCTGTAGTTCCTCTATAGCCCAACATTAGCCTCCTTTAGCTCAGCGGTGGTGACGTGAAGTCATGTGACCGTGCTGTAGTTCCTGTATAGCCCAACATTAGCCGCCTTTAGCTTAGCAAACATCTCTGTTTACTGAGAGAAAGTGGTGTTAATCGTTGTTTTCACTACAGGCCCCCTGCTGGCTCTGAAACATCACAAAGACGAGGTCCAGACGGTGAAGTTGGGGATGGAGTGCGGTTTGTCAGCGGACGTTGAGGTGGAGATCAAAGCCGGAGACGTGGTGGTTTGCTTCGAGGAGCTCGACGTTCCGCAGGTCACCTCCTGGGACCCCGGCTTCTGAACTCAATGTCCCAGCATGCACTGCTGCGGACACACAGACTGAAGAAATAAATATCAAGATTTCTTTCAAGCCGCTACTCGTGTTCCTCTGAAAACCTGACGGGTTACGGATGTTTTTAGGTCATACCTGATATTTAGGAGAGTCCGACAGCTGTGATCTGATTGCTCTGTACATGCTAACAGTGTATAGCTTAAATATTTACTTTTCTTATTATTTAAAATTCGTTGGTTTTTCAATAAATTCTTGAATGAAAAAATGTGTGATCATTTAATTGAACAATCAACAATGTGTGAGACGCGCCTCCCCTGGGGGGCGCCAGAGAGCTTCAGGGGAGGAGCCAGAGAGCTTCAGGGGAGGAGCCAGAGAGCTCAGAGAGCTTCAGGGGAGGAGCCAGAGAGCTCATAGAGCTTCAGGGGAGGAGCCAGAGAGCTTCAGGGGAGGAGCCAGAGAGCTCATAGAGCTTCAGGGGAGGAGCCAGAGAGCTCATAGAGCTCTCAAAATCTGGATTTCCGATTTCGTGCTCGTAGCTTGAAAATGAAGAATGCATTTTTTTGACGGAGAAGGGGAGGCTTGGTTTCCCCTCTCCGTTGTAAGTGCCGGGGCTCCGGCCGGGAGCCGGCGGGTTGCGCTTTTCAAAGCCGCTGGCACTTTGCCATTTTTTCAACAATTTTTTTAAAACTTCATTTTTGATTATTTTGAGATATAATCAGTGGCGGCTGGTCATTAGGGGCAGGTGGGGCACAGCCCCACCTAGTGTCAGCAGAAAGTATTACAAATAATGATTACAAAAAAATGCACAAAAAAATAAATAAAATATATTTTAAGATCATGTTTAATCATCTGATTCGTCTGTACATTGCTGTTTAATCTGTGTTCTTCTAATTAGTGTCTACAGTGTCACACTGCTCAATAGGCACACACTGTCAGTGTGTGCCTATTGAGCTGTTTTGAGCCATGTGGGACAAAACCCGATCCTGCCCCTCCCTCTCCCTGTTAAAGCAATGGTGACTGTAAAAACTACACTGCGCATGCTCAGAGTATTGTCCTATTTAATGTGTGTGGCAAAAAAATAATGACCAGAGGGGCAAAGTGCTGCCATCCCCACCATACGTCATCTCACATAATTCAGAGCTGATTGGCTGTAAGTACGTGTGCCGCGAAAAGTGTGGTGTGTGAAGAGGAGAGAGAGAGCTGCAGTGACGCGTCCTAAAACCAGGAAGTGAGCTGCGCGTGGCTTCCCTCCACAGAAAGCAACGAGATTTCTCCATAGGGTTTTAGAAAATAGCTCAAAATAAGATCTGTGGGAAACGTAGCTGTTAGATAAATGCACGTTTTGTTCAGCCGGATAATATCCACATGTCTACCCTACTTTTATAATGTTCGAATCATAAATCTATTGATTAGATTAGATTTATGATAGACTTTTGAAACCACAAGAAGATAAGGAGGACTTTTACAAAAAAGTAATAGAGATGTTTGTCCAGAAGGATAGCATGGACTTCATCTTCATGTCAAGGTGAGACTGCAATTTTATTGAAAATGGGATCTTACTAAGAGAGAACAATTCAATATTTAAATGATAACATTACACTTTGTGGGTATCCTTCTGCTGAACTGTCTGTTTACAAGTAATTGAAGCATCAGACAAAAAAGCTTTTGAAAATAATATTATATTTTGATTTAGGTCAAAATATAATATTTGTAAACCTGAAGAGTCAGGAGCCTCACCAGCCATGAACCTCACTGCAGAAGCTTATATTTAGACATCTGAGTTTGTTGTGCCCCACCACTTTTGTACATATAGAAACGCCACTGGATATAATTGACCGTTTTCATTACTTTGTTCTTCTTCCCGCGGGTGGGGGCGCACGGCAGGCCGCCTATGAGCTCCCACATTCGGCCTGGAACCTCCAGGATTTGTGGGCAAAGCTCCATAAACTGACAAAGTCACCCAGAAATGTCACTTTTATAGCCCAAAAATATATAATAAAAATGCATTTAAATAGTAAAACTACAATTGTGCTCCGAATTACCCGGAATGTGATCGCTATAGCCCCGTGGTCGTGAGTACAGATCCTTTTCATGGAAACAAGTGTTAAAACGCCTGATTAAAGCATATGGGTCGATGTTGTATTCAATCTGACCGTTAATATTCCAGTGAGACGAAGTACGTCCAATGACCGGAGTGACCCCATGTTCATTGTGTCCCAAAACCGGAGCATTCCCTTTAAGTGTTTCTGAAGGGAATGACCTACCCCACCTTTAAGTGTTTCTGAAGGGAATGACCTACCCCACCTTTAAGTGTTTCTGAAGTGAATGACCTACCCCACCTTTAAGTGTTTCTGAAGGGAATGACCTACCCCACCTTTAAGTGTTTCTGAAGGGAATTACCTACCCCACCTTTAAGTGTTTCTGAAGGGAATTACCTACCCCACCTTTAAGTGTTTCTGAAGTGAATTACCTACCCCACCTTTAAGTGTTTCTGAAGTGAATTTCCTATCCCACCTTTAAGTGTTTCTGAAGTGAATTACCTACCCCACCTTTAAGTGTTTCTGAAGTGAATTACCTACCCCACCTTTAAGTGTTTCTGAAGGTAATGACCTACCCCACCTTTAAGTGTTTCTGAAGTGAATGACCTACCCCACCTTTAAGTGTTTCTGAAGTGAATGACCTACCCCACCTTTAAGTGTTTCTGAAGGGAATGACCTACCCCACCTTTAAGTGTTTCTGAAGTGAATTTCCTACCCCACCTTTAAGTGTTTCTGAAGGGAATTACCTACCCCACCTTTAAGTGTTTCTGAAGTGAATTTCCTACCCCACCTTTAAGTGTTTCTGAAGGGAATTACCTACCCCACCTTTAAGTGTTTCTGAAGTGAATGACCTACCCCACCTTTAAGTGTTTCTGAAGTGAATGACCTACCCCACCTTTAAGTGTTTCTGAAGTGAATGACCTACCCCACCTTTAAGTGTTTCTGAAGTGAATGACCTACCCCACCTTTAAGTGTATCTGAAGGGAATGACCTACCCCACCTTTAAGTGTTTCTGAAGTGAATGACCTACCCCACCTTTAAGTGTTTCTGAAGGGAATGACCTACCCCACCTTTAAGTGTTTCTGAAGTGAATGACCTACCCCACCTTTAAGTGTTTCTGAAGGGAATTTCCTACCCCACCTTTAAGTGTTTCTGAAGGGAATGACCTACCCCACCTTTAAGTGTTTCTGAAGGGAATGACCTACCCCACCTTTAAGTGTTTCTGAAGGGAATCACCTACCCCACCTTTAAGTGTTTCTGAAGTGAATGACCTACCCCACCTTTAAGTGTTTCTGAAGGGAATGACCTACCCCACCTTTAAGTGTTTCTGAAGTGAATGACCTACCCCACCTTTAAGTGTTTCTGAAGGGAATTACCTACCCCACCTTTAAGTGTTTCTGAAGGGAATCACCTACCCCGCCTTTAAGTGTTTCTGAAGGGAATTTCCTACCCCACCTTTAAGTGTTTCTGAAGGGAATTACCTACCCCACCTTTAAGTGTTTCTGAAGGGAATCACCTACCCCACCTTCAAGTGTTTCTGAAGGGAATTACCTACCCCACCTTTAAGTGTTTCTGAAGGGAATCACCTACCCCGCCTTTAAGTGTTTCTGAAGGGAATTTCCTACCCCACCTTTAAGTGTTTCTGAAGGGAATTACCTACCCCACCTTCAAGTGTTTCTGAAGGGAATGACCTACCCCACCTTTAAGTGTTTCTGAAGGGAATGACCTACCCCACCTTTAAGTGTTTCTGAAGTGAATTTCCTACCCCACCTTTAAGTGTTTCTGAAGTGAATTTCCTACCCCACCTTTAAGTGTTTCTGAAGGGAATTACCTACCCCACCTTTAAGTGTTTCTGAAGTGAATGACCTACCCCACCTTTAAGTGTTTCTGAAGTGAATTTCCTACCCCACCTTTAAGTGTTTCTGAAGGGAATTACCTACCCCACCTTTAAGTGTTTCTGAAGTGAATGACCTACCCCACCTTTAAGTGTTTCTGAAGTGAATTTCCTACCCCACCTTTAAGTGTTTCTGAAGGGAATTACCTACCCCACCTTTAAGTGTTTCTGAAGGGAATTACCTACCCCACCTTTAAGTGTTTCTGAAGGGAATGACCTACCCCACCTTTAAGTGTTTCTGAAGGGAATGACCTACCCCACCTTTAAGTGTTTTGAGGGAATGACCTACCCCACCTTTAAGTGTTTCTGAAGGGAATGACCTCCCCACCTTTAAGCTAATTGTTGTTGTTGTCGTTGTTGTTGTTCATAAATCGTGAAAAATGAACAACACGTTTTTAGTTACAGAAACGTTTTATTATAAATGTACATTTGACATCTTCCGGAACAACAGGACTCATATCTGAATATAATAAACTAGAACAGGACATATTCAACAACAGGTAAAGAAGATCCTGCTTTCTGATTGGACGAACACTTTCTGCTGATAAAAAAAAATGGATTTATTCATAAAGTTTCAACGATGTGAGAAAAGACAAAATAAAAACTCAATAACAAGACATCGAAACGCAGATGGGCAGAAAGCATTTCCCCCGATACAGAGGCGTGTTCGAGGGACATCACTTCTTCTTCTTGGCGAGCAGCGCCGCCGGGACGTCCTCGGGTCTCAGCGCTCTGACGGAGAAGAGTCGCGCTGCGCGTTCACTAAGAGTTCCCCCGCACTTCAGACCACGGGACATCAGTTCCTGCTTCAGACGGGCCAGACCCAGAGCCTCCAGCTGGGACACGCAGGACAGCGAGGACAGGTCCACCTGGAGAGCAAGGTCAGATGCTTTAACCATGATTATGGTGCAGGACATCAGCAAGTATCTCACAGACAGCGCCACCTAGTGTCAGCAGAAAGTAATTCAAATAGTAATGCAAAAATAAGTGCATCTTAAAATATATTTTATGATCCGATTCTTCGTACATTGCTTCTTCTAGTTAGTGTCTGCAGTGTGCCTGTTGAGCCGTTTTGACCGCCCCTGATCAAGCCCCTCCCTCTCACTGTCCAACTGAATGGGTGCTGTAAAAACTACACAGCGCATGCTCAGAGTCTTTTTCTATTCAATCTGTACGGCAACAAAATAATCACCATTGGGGCACTGAGCTGCCACCCCCGCCAAACGTCATCTCATCATTCAGAGAGCTGATTGGCTGAAAGCACGTGTGCCGCAAAAATAGTAGTTGTTTGTGAAGAGGAGACGAGAGAGGGCAGCGTATAGCGATTACAATCAGTAACACGGAAAGAAGGTGAATGAAGTTGACCTCCCCCTCCCCCTCTCCCTCTCCCCCTCCCCCTCTCCCCCTCTACCATGGATAGCCTCCAGCTATTTGTTTAGCCTATACACATCCAAGTTGTTCGTGCCCCTGCTCAAATCTACTTATTCCTGTCAGTTCTGGATGGAAAACATTACTTTATTAATTAATGTTAAAATACAATCTTATACTGTCTTCAAGAGAAGAAGCTCCGACAGGAGAGGGGACGAGATGCTGACCTGCTGAGACTCTGCAGGAGGCTCTCTGCCCCCATGGGGCTCTCTGCGTCCCCTCAGACTGGGGCTCTCTGCCGGTCCCCTCAGACTGGGGCTCTCTGCCGGTCCCCTCAGACTGAGGCTCTCTGCGGTCCCCTCAGACTGGGGCTCTCTGCTGGTCCCCTCAGACTGAGGCTCTCTGCTGGTCCCCTCAGACTGAGGCTCTCTGCTGGTCCCCTCAGACTGAGGCTCTCTGCTGGTCCCCTCAGACTGAGGCTCTCTGCTGGTCCCCTCAGACTGGGGCTCTCTGCTGGTCCCCTCAGACTGGGGCTCTCTGCCGGTCCCCTCAGACTGGGGCTCTCTGCCGGTCCCCTCAGACTGGGGCTCTCTGCCGGTCCCCTCAGACTGGGGCTCTCTGCCGGTCCCCTCAGACTGAGGCTCTCTGCCGGTCCCCTCAGACTGAGGCTCTCTGCCGGTCCCCTCAGACTGAGGGCTCTCTGCCGGTCCCCTCAGACTGAGGCTCTCTGCCGGTCCCCTCAGACTGAGGCTCTCTGCCGGTCCCCTCAGACTGAGGCTCTCTGCCGGTCCCCTCAGACTTAGGCTCTCTGCCGGTCCCCTCAGACCGAGGCTCTCTGCCGGTCCCCTCAGACCGAGGCTCTCTGCCGGTTTCCTCAGACCGAGGCTCTCTGCCGGTCCCCTCAGACCGCCGAGGCTCTCTGCTGGTTCCCTCAGACTGAGGCTCTCTGCTGGTCCCCTTGTTCACTCTACTGGTTCCTTGAGGCTCTCTGCTGGTTCCCTGCTTTCTGCTGGTTTGATCAGTGGAGGACGAGCTGCAGTCGGAGGAGCTGAAAGAAACGAAGATTCAGTTAGTCAGGATCCTCTCTAATATTTATATTATATTGCTGATAAAGTCTTACAGGACCTCATTGAACCCGTGATGGTACTGGCCTACCTGCTGCTCTGCTCCACCCGTCTCCTCGGTTTCATCATCACTGCAGAGGCTCCCAGGCTGGAGGACGGAGACTCTTCATCATCCTCTTCATCCTCCTCAGAGCTCATCATCTCGTCGAGACCCGTCCTGTGAACACAAGACGTTTAAAACATCTGCCTGTAGACTTTATTTAACAAAGTAGTATAATATGGATTTAGGTCACGATGTGTCGAAGTAAACTATAAACATCAATGACGACCTCTTCAAAGCTCCGTTTCACTGTAGATCTAAATGAATAAAACGATGGTTACGGATGAAAGCAGTCTTAGCTGAGAGCCACCTCAGCTCTGCCTGTGACGAGGAGGCGAGCATCGGGCATCCCGCAGCAAGGGCAGGTCCCATGTAGGCGAAGCCAACATGCAAGGGTCAACCCTTGCATGTTGAGCTGCTATAGCAGCCACATACACCCGGACGGTAGCGGGACACCGGCCGTTGTGTCCTGCTACCAGCAGGAACTGCATTCGACACGGTGAACCATCAGATCCTCCTTCACTCTCCAAGAACTTGGAGCTTCAGGCTCTGCACTTTCCCTCCTCACCTCATACCTCAAAGACCGCACCTACAGGGTCACTTGGAGAGGGTCCGAGTCTGACCCTTGTCAATTAACTACAGGGGTCCCTCAGGGCTCTGTTCTCGGTCCCCTCCTCTTCTCCCTGCACACAAACTCGCTCGAATCAGTCATTAGCCCGCATGGTTTTTCATACCACTGCAACGCTGACGACACCCAACGAATCCTGCCCTTCCCCCGCTCAGAGACCCAGGTCGTTGCACGCATCTCTGCTCGTCTAGCTGACATCTCTCAGTGGATGTCCGCTCATCACCTCAAGCTCAACCTTGACAAAACTGAACTGCTTTTCCTTCCGGGAAAAGATTGTCCCACTCTTGACCTGACGATCAACATCGGCCCCTCTGTTGTTTCCCCGACTCAGACTGCAAGGACTCTGGGTGTGACCCTGGATAACAACCTGTCCTTCACTGCAAACATCGCTGCTCCAACCCGCTGCTGCAGATACACGCTCTACAGCATCAGGAGGACGCGTCCCCAGCTGACCCAGAGAGCCACGCAGGTTCTGGTCCAGGCTCTCGTCACCTCACTAGACTACTGCAGCTCCCTCCTGCTGGTCTGCCTGCATGAGCCATCCGACCTCTCTCATCCAGAATGCAGCGGCTCGTCTGGTCTCCAACCTTCCTGAATGTTCCACACCACGCCGCTCCTCCGCTCCCTCCACTGGCTTCCGGTAACTGCTAGAATCCACTTCAAGACCCTGGTGCCTGCGTACCATGCTGTGAATGGATCTGGCCCTTCCTACATCCAGGACATGGTTAAACCGTGCACCCCAGCACGTGCACTCCGCTCTGCATCAGCCAATCGGCTCGCTGCACCCTCGCTGTGAGGGGGACCCGAGTTCCCATCAGCAGAAACACGTGGGTTTGCTGTCCTGGCTCCAAGATGGTGGAATGAGCTCCCATTGACATCAGGACAGCAGAAAGCTCACACACCTTCCAGACTGAAGCTCATCTCTCTCGACTCCACCTCGAGGATAGAACTACTAACAAAGCACTTATATACTAACAAAGCACTTATATACTAACAAAGCACTTATATACTAACAAAGCACTTATATACTAACAAAGCACTTATATACTAACAAAGCACTTATATACTAACAAAGCACTTATATACTAACAAAGGACTTATATACTAACAAAGGACTTATATACTAACAAAGGACTTATATACTAACAAAGCACTTATATACTAACAAAGCACTTATATACTAACAAAGCTCTTATATACTAACAAAGCACTTATATACTAACAGAGCACTTATATACTAACAAAGGACTGGCTCCTCTAAAGCCAGTTGAGTAGCACTTGAAATGATTGGCTCTTTGAAACCTGATGTACTTTATGATTCTGTTTTCCTCAAGGTTGTGTCTTCCTGGTCGAACGCACTTATTGTGAGTCGCTTTGGATAAAAGCGTCAGCTAAATGTACTGTAATGTAAGTAGTAGGCACCGAGTAATGTACTGGGTCCTCATTTCGCCCTTGCCACCAGTCAGAAAACAGTTTCCACACGTTTTCGTACTGCCTACGAGTAGATGGTGTCCTAGCATTGAGAATAGTCCTCCTGACAGACTCTATGCTGTCGCTCAGCTGTGGGTCGGGCCCTCCAGCTGAGACAAGAGGTCCTTCCTGTTGGGGAGACGCCAAGACGTCCCGTAACAGAGTCTGTGCAGCAGGGAGAACCAAGTCCTGGCTGGCCAGAAGGGGGCCCCCAGAAGAAGCCTGTGGCCCCGATGAAGCACTCTGAGGAGTGTTGGTAGGATCAGAGGAAGGAGTGGATAGGCATAGAGAAGACACCCTGGCCATGAATGAGGCAGGGCGTTCTGACCCAAAGGGCTGGTCTTCTCCATCGAGGAGAACCATAGGGGCAGTGCGTCGACATCTTCGAGGCAAAGAGATCTACCTCTGCCCTGCCGAAGAGACCCCAGATGCTGGTCACCACCTCTGGATGAAGCCGCCGCCACTCCCCCGGGGGAGGCTTGTGATGGGAGAGGAAGTCGGCGACTTGGTTCTGCTCTCCGGGCAGGCACATTGACCGTAGGCTGGCCAGGCAAGGAGAGTCTGGGACAATGACAACAAGCCCAAGGGAACGACAGCCGGGGCAGCTGTCAGCTTGCCCAAGAGGCGGAGACAAGAGACCTGCCCCCTTTGAAGAGGGGAGGAAGCTGGAGGATGGACAGGCCCGCATAGTGACTGTGTCCAGAGCCACACCAATGAAGGTTAGGCTCTGAGAGGGGTTCAGACAACTCTTCTCCATGTCCACCTTGAGGCCTAGCCGGGCGACATGAGAGAGAAGGAGAGCCGTGTCCTGGGTCGACTGCAACCGGGATGGTGCACAGATCAACCAGCCGTCTAAGTATGGCAGAATCTTCTGCAGGGGCGAGAGGGCTGCCGCGACACACCTGGTGCACACCCTCGGGGAGAGTCCGAATGGGAGCACCCTGAACTGGAAATGACGGCCTCTGAAGGCAAAGCGAAGAAGCTGCCTCTGATGAGGCACATGAAAATAAGCATCCTTCAAGTCAATCGACGTGAACCCTTCCCCCCTGGCAACGGTACGAAGAACGTCTGCTGTGCTCAGCACATGGAAAGGTAACATCTTTAGGAACTTGTTGAGTCCCCTCAGATCGAGGATTGGGCGAAGTCCACCGCTTTTCTTCCTTACCAGGAAGTAGGTGAAGTAGAAGCCCCCGGGCTGTGAAAGGGGTCCACAGGCTCGATGGCACCCTTAGCAAGGAGGACTGACAGCTCCTGGTTTAGGGCGACTTCTTTTGCCGGGTCACTTATGGTGGCCATTTTGACCCGGCGGAAGGCTGGGAGCCGGCGTCGGAACTGAAGCTTGTACCCTTGGGTTAAGGGGTCACCCAGGGGTCTGAAGCTTGAGCTGCCCAGTAGCCCAGCTGCTGCTGGGTACCCTCCGTACCTTGCACAGCAGGCTCTGGGTGGGCGACGGTTAGGCACCGGATGCCGAGGCTGCCTTGGGGCGAGTTAACAGGACCGCTGGTAGAGGAAGCGCTAAGAGCCTCCTGCTGCAGGGAGGCTGAGAGGGCGAGCCGTCACCTGCCCCCTCTGAGGATCCATGGGCTGAGGAGCAGGAGCCAGGCCCAGCAGCATGGCATGGGCCCTCCTCGTCACTCATCCAAATGCGTGGCTGAAGCCGCCATGAGACCACGGGTGGATCTAATAAACCACCCGTGTGCCGTGAGAGGGGAGCGAAGACACTCTTGATCGAGAGCACTCGGCTAACGGGGACACAACGATCCATTAGCTTGAGGATAGCACAATCACAAATCAATGGCAGCGATCTCACCGACTGACGTGCAGGAGCGTCCGCTCTTTACCGGTCCGGAGCTCCCGGGCGTCCGAGTGCTGAACCCCGCGGTCCCCTCCCTTTGGAGGGCGAGCGTTCGAGCCCACAGCTCCGACCGAGACGATCACAAGGCTACAGGTAGCGATGAGCTAGCTTGGCTTCTACTCATAAAGCAGTAACCTCGTTGACGACGAGGTCACACGTGACTTCGTCGGTATAAATATTGGACCTGCGCGAGACAGAAGATATCCAGCGCTAAGCACCGGCGCTCAGTCAGGATGAAATAGAAGCAGGACCCTCACCAGAACGCTGCCTTCTTCTGCTTCTTCCTCAGCGGCTGCTCGCTCTTCTCGCCGCTCGGCCTCTTCGCTGCCGACCCCTCGTCCGCCCTCACCTGCGTGCTGGAGGACGCCTGCAGGCCTGCAGCGGGGAAACACTTCATCTCTTTACTGCGCTGTCTTGTTCCAACAGTCGCCTTGTCACTTCTGTTATATATATACACATACATATATATATATACACACATATATATATATATATATATATATATATATATATATATATATATATACACATATATATATATACACACACACACACACATATATATATATATATTCGGGCTGTCAGTCGATTAAAATATTTAATCGCCATTAATCGCACATTTGTATCTGTTCTAAATGAACCTTAGAGGAATATTTTTTAAGTTTTTAAAACTCTGATCAACATGTGAGCGGACAGATATGCTTTATGCTAACGTTTATTATCATTTGAACGGGGCCTGCCGGTGAGCGTGGTCTGCCTCAAGCGGAGCGGGCTGTCAGCGTCAGCTGGTAGACGGTATTTTAAACTCGATGCTCTGAAGCTACGGGGCGAGGACAAACATACACATGCGCTAATCGCGTTAAAATAATTAGTGGCGTTAATTTTGTATTTGTTATTAACGCGTTAACTCGACAGCCCTAGTTATTATTCAAATCTGTATCCCATCTTCACCTCGTGCGATCCTGCTGCTCTCAACCGGAGTTCAGACAGAAAGGTCCGTTACCTCCACATGTTTGAATGCCATGTTATTTCTGCTCGAGGTTCGGCGCCTCGTCTCTTGGTGCAGCGGGATGAGAAAGTGCTTCTGACCTCGTCTCGCTGCGATGGACGGACTCATGCTCATTTCCCTGAGACGCTGAAGGGACTGTTATGTTGGATTTATGATTGTCGAGCTATTGTTTACGTCTTAATGCGTGCATACTGTATAATGTGTCTGGATTGTGGGAGACGGTATTTCGATCTCTCCGTACACACAAACTGAAAGATCGACAATTAAGTTGACTTCGATCTCAACAACCAGAAACCCTCCAGACAGGAAGTGCCCTCCAGACAGGAAGTGGCCTCACCCTTCATGACGGAGTCCTCCAGCCTCTCCTGCAGCTCGTGGCTCTGCTTCTGATAGTCTGGGTCGGTGAACTGGTGTCTGGGCTCGGCTAGTTTCCTCTGGAGACGATCCAGACGCTTCTGCTCCTTCTCAGCCTCGCGCTCCGTCTGCTTCTTCAGCCACTCTGCCATCCTGCACCACAGAAGAAGAGTTACAGGGAGGTAAACACCACAGAAGAAGAGTTACAGGGAGGTAAACACCACAGAAGAAGAGTTACAGAGAGGTAAACACCACAGAGGAAGAGTTACAGGGAGGTAAACACCACAGAAGAAGAGATACAGGGAGGTAAACACCACAGAAGAAGAGATACAGAGAGGTAAACACCACAGAAGAAGAGTTACAGGGAGGTAAACACCACAGAAGAAGAGCTACAGGGAGGTAAACACCACAGAAGAAGAGCTACAGGGAGGTAAACACCACAGAAGAAGAGATACAGGGAGGTAAACACCACAGAAGAAGAGATACAGGGAGGTAAACACCACAGAAGAAGAGCTCTTACTCCTTCTCGTGGTTCACGTCTCGGAGGCGGCGTCCGCTCAGGTCTCTGCACGCCTCGCGGTTCGTCGTCTTCTCGATCTGAGCGCCGAGAGCTCGCAGCATCGAGCCGAACCCTGAAACACCACAGAAGAAGAGACACACAGATTAACACCACAGAAGAAGAGACGCACAGATTAACACCACAGAAGAGAAGTCGTGGTCTATGTCCTGGACCTCACCTCCTTTGCCCCCACAGAGGCGGGGCTCCAGGTGATAGACGGCCCCCGCCTGCAGGGGGTCCTCCAGCTCAGACAGGCGTCCATTACTGTGCACGTAGAAATCTGCAGAAGAGGAAAGTCCCTACACACACACACACACACACACACACACACACACACACACACACACACACACACACACACACACACACACACACACACACACACACACACACACACACACACACACACACACACACACACACACACACACACACACACACACACACACACACACACACACACACACACACACACACCCGATGAAAGAACTCAAGGTGTCAAACTGTTTACATATTGTACAACATGTTAACCCGCGATGGAGCGTGACGATCTGCACGTGCTCTCCAGGTCATTAGATGGGTCGCGCGGTAATACGGTCCTCCCTCACAGATACATGTATTTATGTCACAGCTTCTGATTATCCGCTATAGGGCTGTGACTGTGAGGATTTTAGTTTCATTACATCTTTATTTCAGATCAGAGTCCAGTCAGCTGTACACAGAGCTGAGTACATATACTCAAGTACTGAACTAAAGTACACATTGCAGGTACTTGTACTGCAAGTATCTCCATTTTAGACTTCTACTCCCCCTCCTACATTTAGCAAGCAAATACTGTACTTTTAACTACATTTATTTGACAGATGTATTTACTAGTTTCTTTACAAACTCAGACAGAGTTTATTTACTCCCAATACCTTTAGAAATGGTTCCTAATATTACTTATATACAATAAAGATCAATCTTAAATACAACTCTCCATGCAGTACTTGGACCTGAAACTGAGTATTTCTGCAGGAGGTGTAGTGCTTTAACTGAAGCAAAGAACCTGATATAGATCATAAATATGTGTTAAATACACTCTTCACCGCAGGAGCTTCACAGCATCTCATCAGAGCTAACGCCATCTGATTAATACTCCTGATATATATATATATATATATATATATCAGTATCTGTATCTCAACGTTGAGAGTTCGCCTTCAGTTCGTCCTGTTTGTTTGTTAGCTACCGTTAGCTCCTGAGCTAACCCATTTCTCCCCGTGTATGTCTGTTTATGTTTGTCCTCTTGTAGTTAACTCACCTGCTGTTGTAAGAACCGGGTCAGCACCTCTCTGACCGGAGACCCGTCCGGAAACACCCAGGAAGAAAAGCTGAATCTCGGGGAGCTGACAATCACCTCCATCTTAGCTTCGCTGTTAGCTTCACTGCTAGCTGCTTCCTTTAGCCCTGTAGGAAGAGCTTAGGGCGCATGCGCAGCTCCTTCTGCGCTCAGCCAGTAGCCGTTGGTTATTCTCTTCACTTATCGACGCTCTGCTGCTGTAATGCCTTGAAGGTCCCGGGCGGACAGACAAAGGGAAACCTTTTGGTTCTGGTTCTGGATCTGGATCTGGTTCTGGTTCTGGTTCTGAAGCCGCTATATTTGAGTTAAATGAATCTGAATCTCCTCTGCAGTACCGGAAGAGCAGCCAGGAGGCGCCCGACGTCTCTTCTCCACCGGAAGAAGTGCCCGTGCTGTATCCCCTCAGTGAAGACAACATGGCGGCGCTGTGGAAGGTTGTCTCCCGGAGCTCAGTCCCGTCCTCCGGGGTCCTCTGGTCCTCTCTCCCCGGATCCAGAGCTTCTCTCCCCGGATCCAGAGCCTACAGCTCGGACAGACCGCTCGGCTTCGCTGCTGCCTTCGACCTGCACTCCTCTCTGCGGCGAGGAGAAGAGAGCCCGGAGAACAAGACCTCCGAGTGGGTATAGCGAGACCTCCGAGTGGTGTAGTGTGTATACACGTACTATAATGTACTCTCTCAGCTGCTCATAGTGTAGTGTGTATAAGTACACGTACTATAATGTACTCTCTCTCAGCTGCTCATAGTGTAGTGTGTATAAGTACACGTACTATAATGTACTCTCTCTCAGCTGCTCATAGTGTAGTGTGTATAAGTACACGTAGTATAATGTACTCTCTCTCAGCTGCTCATAGTGTAGTGTGTATAAGTACACGTAGTATAATGTACTCTCTCTCTCAGCTGCTCATAGTGTAGTGTGTATAAGTACACGTAGTATAATGTACTCTCTCTCTCAGCTGCTCATAGTGTAGTGTGTATAAGTACTCGTAGTATAATGTACTCTCTCTCAGCTGCTCATAGTGTAGTGTGTATAAGTACTCGTAGTATAATGTACTCTCTCTCAGCTGCTCATAGTGTAGTGTGTATAAGTACACGTAGTATAATGTACTCTCTCTCTCAGCTGCTCATAGTGTAGTGTGTATAAGTACACGTAGTATAATGTACTCTCTCTCTCAGCTGCTCATAGTGTAGTGTGTATAAGTACTCGTAGTATAATGTACTCTCTCTCAGCTGCTCATAGTGTAGTGTGTATAAGTACACGTAGTATAATGTACTCTCTCTCAGCTGCTCGTAGTGTAGTGTGTATAAGTACACGTAGTATAATGTACTCTCTCTCAGCTGCTCGTAGTGTAGTGTGTATAAGTACACGTAGTATAATGTACTCTCTCTCAGCTGCTCGTAGTGTAGTGTGTATAAGTACACGTAGTATAATGTACTCTCTCTCAGCTGCTCATAGTGTAGTGTGTATAAGTACACGTAGTATAATGTACTCTCTCTCAGCTGCTCATAGTGTAGTGTGTATAAGTACACGTACTATAATGTACTCTCTCTCAGCTGCTCATAGTGTAGTGTGTATAAGTACACGTACTATAATGTACTCTCTCTCAGCTGCTCATAGTGTAGTGTGTATAAGTACACGTACTATAATGTACTCTCTCTCAGCTGCTCATAGTGTAGTGTGTATAAGTACACGTAGTATAATGTACTCTCTCTCAGCTGCTCATAGTGTAGTGTGTATAAGTACACGTAGTATAATGTACTCTCTCTCAGCTGCTCATAGTGTAGTGTGTATAAGTACACGTAGTATAATGTACTCTCTCTCTCAGCTGCTCATAGTGTAGTGTGTATAAGTACTCGTAGTATAATGTACTCTCTCTCTCAGCTGCTCATAGTGTAGTGTGTATAAGTACTCGTAGTATAATGTACTCTCTCTCAGCTGCTCATAGTGTAGTGTGTATAAGTACTCATAGTATAATGTACTCTCTCTCAGCTGCTCATAGTGTAGTGTGTATAAGTACTCGTAGTATAATGTGCTCTCTGTCCCAGCTGCTCATAGTGTAGTGTGTATAAGTACTCACAGTATAATGTACTCTCTCTCTCAGCTGCTCATAGTGTAGTGTGTATAAGTACTCGTAGTATAATGTACTCTCTCTCAGCTGCTCATAGTGTAGTGTGTATAAGTACTCGTAGTATAATGTACTCTCTCTCAGCTGCTCATAGTGTAGTGTGTATAAGTACTCGTAGTATAATGTGCTCTCTCTCTCAGCTGCTCATAGTGTAGTGTGTATAAGTACATGTACTATAATGTACTCTCTCTCAGCTGCTCATAGTGTAGTGTGTATAAGTACTCGTAGTATAATGTACTCTCTGTCCCAGCTGCTCATAGTGTAGTGTGTATAAGTACTCACAGTATAATGTACTCTCTCTCTCAGCTGCTCATAGTGTAGTGTATATAAGTACACGTAGTATAATGTACTCTCTCTCAGCTGCTCATAGTGTAGTGTGTATAAGTACACGTAGTATAATGTACTCTCTCTCAGCTGCTCATAGTGTAGTGTGTATAAGTACACGTACTATAATGTACTCTCTCTCAGCTGCTCATAGTGTAGTGTGTATAAGTACACGTACTATAATGTACTCTCTCTCAGCTGCTCATAGTGTAGTGTGTATAAGTACACGTACTATAATGTACTCTCTCTCAGCTGCTCATAGTGTAGTGTGTATAAGTACACGTAGTATAATGTACTCTCTCTCAGCTGCTCATAGTGTAGTGTGTATAAGTACACGTAGTATAATGTACTCTCTCTCTCAGCTGCTCATAGTGTAGTGTGTATAAGTACACGTAGTATAATGTACTCTCTCTCTCAGCTGCTCATAGTGTAGTGTGTATAAGTACTCGTAGTATAATGTACTCTCTCTCAGCTGCTCATAGTGTAGTGTGTATAAGTACTCGTAGTATAATGTACTCTCTCTCAGCTGCTCATAGTGTAGTGTGTATAAGTACTCGTAGTATAATGTACTCTCTCTCAGCTGCTCATAGTGTAGTGTGTATAAGTACTCGTAGTATAATGTGCTCTCTGTCCCAGCTGCTCATAGTGTAGTGTGTATAAGTACTCACAGTATAATGTACTCTCTCTCTCAGCTGCTCATAGTGTAGTGTGTATAAGTACTCGTAGTATAATGTACTCTCTCTCAGCTGCTCATAGTGTAGTGTGTATAAGTACTCGTAGTATAATGTACTCTCTCTCTCAGCTGCTCATAGTGTAGTGTGTATAAGTACTCGTAGTATAATGTACTCTCTCTCTCAGCTGCTCATAGTGTAGTGTGTATAAGTACTCGTAGTATAATGTACTCTCTCTCAGCTGCTCATAGTGTAGTGTGTACAAGTACTCGTAGTATAATGTACTCTCTCTCAGCTGCTCATAGTGTAGTGTGTACAAGTACTCGTAGTATAATGTACTCTCTGTCCCCAGCAGCAGCTTCCCCCAGCTGCTCATAGTGTAGTGTGTATAAGTACTCGTAGTATAATGTACTCTCTCTCTCAGCTGCTCATAGTGTAGTGTGTATAAGTACTCGTAGTATAATGTACTCTCTGTCCCAGCTGCTCATAGTGTAGTGTGTATAAGTACTCGTAGTATAATGTACTCTCTCTCAGCTGCTCATAGTGTAGTGTGTATAAGTACTCGTAGTATAATGTACTCTCTCTCAGCTGCTCATAGTGTAGTGTGTATAAGTACTCGTAGTATAATGTACTCTCTCAGCTGCTCATAGTGTAGTGTGTATAAGTACTCGTAGTATAATGTACTCTCTCTCAGCTGCTCATAGTGTAGTGTGTATAAGTACTCGTAGTATAATGTACTCTCTCTCTCAGCTGCTCATAGTGTAGTGTGTATAAGTACTCGTAGTATAATGTACTCTCTCTCTCAGCTGCTCATAGTGTAGTGTGTATAAGTACTCGTAGTATAATGTACTCTCTCTCAGCTGCTCATAGTGTAGTGTGTATAAGTACTCGTAGTATATTGTACTCTCTCTCAGCTGCTCATAGTGTAGTGTGTACAAGTACTCGTAGTATAATGTACTCTCTCTCAGCTGCTCATAGTGTAGTGTGTACAAGTACTCGTAGTATAATGTACTCTCTCTCAGCTGCTCATAGTGTAGTGTGTACAAGTACTCGTAGTATAATGTACTCTCTCTCAGCTGCTCATAGTGTAGTGTGTACAAGTACTCGTAGTATAATGTACTCTCTGTCCCCAGCAGCAGCTTCCCCCAGCTGCTCATAGTGTAGTGTGTATAAGTACTCGTAGTATAATGTACTCTCTGTCCCAGCTGCTCATAGTGTAGTGTGTATAAGTACTCGTAGTATAATGTACTCTCTCTCAGCTGCTCATAGTGTAGTGTGTATAAGTACTCGTAGTATAATGTACTCTCTCTCAGCTGCTCATAGTGTAGTGTGTATAAGTACTCGTAGTATAATGTACTCTCTCTCAGCTGCTCATAGTGTAGTGTGTATAAGTACTCGTAGTATAATGTACTCTCTCTCAGCTGCTCATAGTGTAGTGTGTATAAGTACTCGTAGTATAATGTACTCTCTCTCTCAGCTGCTCATAGTGTAGTGTGTATAAGTACTCGTAGTATAATGTACTCTCTCTCTCAGCTGCTCATAGTGTAGTGTGTATAAGTACTCGTAGTATAATGTACTCTCTCTCAGCTGCTCATAGTGTAGTGTGTATAAGTACTCGTAGTATATTGTACTCTCTCTCAGCTGCTCATAGTGTAGTGTGTACAAGTACTCGTAGTATAATGTACTCTCTCTCAGCTGCTCATAGTGTAGTGTGTACAAGTACTCGTAGTATAATGTACTCTCTCTCAGCTGCTCATAGTGTAGTGTGTACAAGTACTCGTAGTATAATGTACTCTCTCTCAGCTGCTCATAGTGTAGTGTGTACAAGTACTCGTAGTATAATGTACTCTCTGTCCCAGCAGCAGCTTCCCCCAGCTGCTCCGCCGGGCGCCCCTGGTGCAGCTCGGGCCGGCCCGAGGGAAGGTGGTGGTGGGCAGGATCTTCCACGTGGTGCGGGACGACCTGTACGTGGACTTCGGGGGGAAGTTCCACTGCGTGGTGAGGAGGCCGGAGGAGGGCCACCGGCTGCAGAGGGGCAGCCGCGTCCGGCTGAGGCTCAGCGACCTGGAGCTCACGGCCAGGTTCCTGGGAGCCTCCAGTGACATCACCCTGCTGGAGGCAGAGGCCCTGCTGCTGGGCCAGCTGGACCTCAAGGGGGACCAGTACCAGGACCTGAAGGAGGCAGACGCCCTGCTGCTGGGCCAGCTGGACCTCAAGGGGGACCAGGACCTGAAGGAGGCAGACGCCCTGCTGCTGGGCCAGCTGGACCTCAAGGGGGACCAGGACCTGAAGGAGGCAGACGCCCTGCTGCTGGACCTCAAGGGGGACCAGAACCAGGACCTGAAGGAGGCAGACGCCCTGCTGCTGGGCCAGCTGGACCTCAAGGCGGATCAGAACCAGGACCTGAAGGAGGCAGACGTGCTACTGCTGGGCCAGCAGGACCTCAAGGCGGACCAGAACCAGGACCTGAAGGAGGCAGACGCCCT
This sequence comes from Champsocephalus gunnari, assembly GCA_036324595.1. Classification (NCBI taxonomy): domain Eukaryota; kingdom Metazoa; phylum Chordata; class Actinopteri; order Perciformes; family Channichthyidae; genus Champsocephalus; species Champsocephalus gunnari. The sequence goes on along the minus strand of CM070432.1, from coordinate 284,808 downwards.
GCTGCTGGGCCAGCTGGACCTCAAGGCGGACCAGAACCAGGACCTGAAGGAGGCAGACGCGCTACTGCTGGGCCAGCAGGACCTCAAGGCGGATCAGAACCAGGACCTGAAGGAGGCAGATGCCCTACTGCTGGGCCAGCTGGACCTCAAGGGGGACCAGGGCCTGAAGGACAAAGACCTCCCGAACAAGGACAAGGACCTGAAGAACAAGGACTGACTGCAGGTTCCTGAAGGACCTGAAGGACTGACTGCAGGTTCCTGAGGGGCCTGAAGGACCTGAAGGACTGACTGCAGGTTCCTGAAGGACCTGAAGGACAAGGACTGACTGCAGGTTCCTGAAGGACCTGGTCCTGGGTCGTGGACTTGAAGCTTCTGTGAACCAGCTGAACTCTGGACTCATGTTGTTCGTTATCATCAATAATAAATATCTTTATAACCTTCTTCCTGTTCCGTCACGTGACCTCGGGAGAAGCGCTCCGACCGCCGGACCTGAGGTGGCCGGGTGCAAAGGGTTAGCATCTACATCTAGGGAGCGACAGTAAGGTAGAAGTACTCAGATCCTGTACTCGAGTCAAAGTAGAAGTACTCAGATCCTGTACTTGAGTCAAAGTAGAAGTACTCAGATCTTGTACAGTAAAAGTAGAAGTACTCAGATCTTGTACAGTCAAAGTAGAAGTACTCAGATCCTGTACTCGAGTAAAAGTAGAAGTACTCAGATCTTGTCCTTGAGTAAAAGTAGAAGTACTCAGATCCTGTACTCGAGTAAAAGTAAAAGTAAAAGTACTCAGATCTTGTACTTGAGTAAAAGTAGAAGTACTCAGATCTTGTCCTTGAGTAAAAGTAGAAGTACTCAGATCTTGTACTTGAGTAAAAGTAGAAGTACTCAGACCTTGTACTTGAGTAAAAGTACTCAGACCTTGTACTTGAGTAAAAGTACTCAGACCTTGTACTTGAGTAAAAGTAGAAGTACTCAGATCTTGTGCTTGAGTAAAAGTACTCAGACCTTGTACTTGAGTAAAAGTACTCAGACCTTGTACTTAGTAAAAGTAGAAGTACTCAGATCTTGTACTTGAGTAAAAGTAGAAGTACTCAGATCTTGTACTTGAGTAAAAGTAGAAGTACTCAGATCTTGTACTTGAGTAAAAGTAGAAGTACTCAGATCTTGTACTTGAGTAAAAGTAGAAGTACTCAGATCTTGTACTTGAGTAAAAGTACTCAAACCTTGTACTTGAGTAAAAGTACTCAAACCTTGTACTTGAGTAAAAGTAGAAGTACTCAGACCTTGTACTTGAGTAAAAGTACTCAAACCTTGTACTTGAGTAAAAGTAGAAGTACTCAGACCTCGTACTTGAGTAAAAGTACTCAGACCTTGTACTTGAGTAAAAGTAGAAGTACTCAGATCTTATACTTGAGTAAAAGTAGAAGTACTCAGATCTTGTACTTGAGTAAAAGTAGAAGTACTCAGATCTTGTACTTGAGTAAAAGTAGAAGTACTCAGATCTTGTACTTGAGTAAAAGTAGAAGTACTCAGATCTTATACTTGAGTAAAAGTAGAAGTACTCAGATCTTATACTTGAGTAAAAGTAGAAGTACTCAGATCTTATACTTGAGTAAAAGTAGAAGTACTCAGATCTTATACTTGAGTAAAAGTAGAAGTACTCAGATCTTATACTTGAGTAAAAGTAGAAGTACTCAGATCTTGTACTTGAGTAAAAGTAGAAGTACTCAGATCTTGTACTTGAGTAAAAGTAGAAGTACTCAGATCTTGTACTTGAGTAAAAGTAGAAGTACTCAGATCTTGTACAGTAAAAGTAGAAGTACTCAGACCTTGTACTTGAGTAAAAGTACTCAGACCTTGTACTTGAGTAAAAGTACTCAGACCTTGTACTTGAGTAAAAGTAGAAGTACTCAGACCTTGTACTTGAGTAAAAGTAGAAGTACTCAGATCTTATACTTGAGTAAAAGTAGAAGTACTCAGATCTTGTACTTGAGTAAAAGTAGAAGTACTCAGATCTTGTACTTGAGTAAAAGTAGAAGTACTCAGATCTTGTACTTGAGTAAAAGTAGAAGTACTCAGATCTTATACTTGAGTAAAAGTAGAAGTACTCAGATCTTATACTTGAGTAAAAGTAGAAGTACTCAGATCTTATACTTGAGTAAAAGTAGAAGTACTCAGATCTTATACTTGAGTAAAAGTAGAAGTACTCAGATCTTGTACTTGAGTAAAAGTAGAAGTACTCAGATCTTGTACTTGAGTAAAAGTAGAAGTACTCAGATCTTGTACTTGAGTAAAAGTAGAAGTACTCAGATCTTGTACTTGAGTAAAAGTAGAAGTACTCAGATCTTGTACTTGAGTAAAAGTAGAAGTACTCAGATCTTGTACAGTAAAAGTAGAAGTACTCAGATCTTGTACAGTAAAAGTAGAAGTACTCAGATCTTGTACTTGAGTAAAAGTACTCAGACCTTGTACTTGAGTAAAAGTAGAAGTACTCAGATCTTGTACTTGAGTAAAAGTAGAAGTACTCAGATCTTGTACAGTAAAAGTAGAAGTACTCAGACCCTGTACTTGAGTAAAAGTAGAAGTACTCAGATCTTGTACTTGAGTAAAAGTAGAAGTACTCAGATCCTGTACTTGAGTAAAAGTAGAAGTACTCAGATCTTATACTTGAGTAAAAGTAGAAGTACTCAGATCTTATACTTGAGTAAAAGTAGAAGTACTCAGATCTTGTACTTGAGTAAAAGTAGAAGTACTCAGATCCTGTACTTGAGTAAAAGTAGAAGTACTCAGATCCTGTACTTGAGTAAAAGTAGAAGTACTCAGATATTGTACTGCAGCGTACTCAGACAAGGGGGCAGAGAAGGAGAGAGTACTCCAAAGATACAAAGACCCAGACGAATGACGGTGGTGTTGGTGAAACAGGTGTTACCGCGTACTTCCCCCTGGACACACGGACTCCTAGCCTCGGGGCAGGGGGCGTCTCCGCAGCCTCCTCGGGCAGGGGGCGTCTCCGCAGCCTCCTCGGGGCAGGGGGCGTCTCCGCAGCCCCCTCGGGGCAGGGGGCGTCTCCGCAGCCTCCTCGGGCAGGGGGCGTCTCCGCAGCCTCCTCGGGGCAGGGGGCGTCTCCGCAGCCTCCTCGGGGCAGGGGGCGTCTCCGCAGCCCCCTCGGGGCAGGGGGCGTCTCCGCAGCCTCCTCGGGGCAGGGGGCGTCTCCGCAGCCTCCTCGGGGCAGGGGGCGTCTCCGCAGCCTCCTCGGGGCAGGGGGCGTCTCCGCAGCCTCCTCGGGGCAGGGGGCGTCTCCGCAGCCTCCTCGGGGCAGGGGGCGTCTCCGCAGCCTCCTCGGGGCAGGGGGTGCCTTCCGTCTGAAACGTCAGACTCAGTCGGGTAGCAAAGTCCCGGGAACGTTCCAAGACGGAAACCTGCCGTGGGAATACAGTGAATGCTCTAATCGGAGGCTGGCTCTTCATAGGGACGTGAATGTCGTTGGGGGAGTATATTTTAGCATACTCCTGACTAAAACAAACCGTAGATGAAGCAGAGCTGGAGATCCGGACTCGTGTTATGGGAATCTAGGACCCAACACGCCGGAGAGTACAAGTCAAAGTGATCAAAACAACAGAGCTGTCTTTTGGTTATTTATGTGAAGCTTCAAATACAGGATACAGATATAATATAGACCGGTCTGACAGAGCATAGGATAGTCTGCTGAGGGTGCGCAGTACAAGGGAACAGCAGAGGTTACACAGGAAAGGAGTGGGAACGGGAGAAATCTGTGTTCACACGGTCACATTGTTACCAGAAGTAAAGTAGAGAAGAAGAAGAAGAAGAAGATGGAGGTGCGAAAGGTAAGCACGTTTAGCACACGCTAAATAAACTGAGGTACACATCAGAAGCAGACCCCGCGGTGTTGGCCAGCTGTCTCTGTATTTCACACGTGGTGCTCTGGCCTCGTTCAGAAAGGGATATGCGCTCAAAGACGGCGTGCGCCAGTTTCTACGCAATGTTTGCGATTCATAAAATACTGACTTGAGGGGAAAACGTGCGGTCCTCCACGCAAACTGACCCACGCCACGCACTGAGCAACGGGAGGAGACGAGAGACCGCGACCGCGCGGGCAGAAGGGAGGACGAGAGACCGCGCGGGCAGAAGGGAGGACGAGAGAAACAAAACGTTACCTCATTTATCAGATGTGAAGAATTCACTTCAAACATCGATTAGAGCCCATCTTAAAATGATGAGACACACGCCTGCTTGAGACTCCTCAGCGCACACACACACACACACACACACACACACACACACACACAGTGAGAGAGAGACACACACACACACACACACACACACACACACACACAGTGAGAGAGAGACACACACACACACACACACAACCTGGATAAATACGGAAATGTTATTTAAATCAGGGCTGCCAACACTCACGCCCTGACCCGTATCTCACGCCACACGTGCCTTTCCTCACGCTCAGTGTTCATCCAGAATAAATGAACACAGGGCTGTCAAAGGATTACAATGTGTAATCAGAATAATCACCACTCCAACTATGTCCGAAAGATGGCATTTCTTTAAGCATTAACCCTTCACTGCTCCCTGTGAGCCAGGGTCTGCCTCTCTCTCTGCACGGAGGCTCAGTCTCTGGGACACCTCACATACAGAGCCATGCTGGGGAACCTCCATCTCACATACAGAGCCATGCTGGGGAACCTCCACCTCACATACAGAGCCATGCTGGGGAACCTCCACCTCACATACAGAGCCATGCTGGGGAACCTCCACCTCACATACAGAGCCATGCTGGGGGACCTCCATCTCACATACAGAGCCATGCTGGGGGACCTCCATCTCACATACAGAGCCATGCTGGGGGACCTCCATCTCACATACAGAGCCATGCTGGGGGACCTCCATCTCACATACAGAGCCATGCTGGGGAACCTCCACCTCACATACAGAGCCATGCTGGGGAACCTCCACCTCACATACAGAGCCATGCTGGGGGACCTCCACCTCACATACAGAGCCATGCTGGGGGACCTCCACCTCACATACAGAGCCATGCTGGGGGACCTCCACCTCACATACAGAGCCATGCTGGGGAACCTCCATCTCACATACAGAGCCATGCTGGGGAACCTCCACCTCACATACAGAGCCATGCTGGGGAACCTCCACCTCACATACAGAGCCATGCTGGGGAACCTCCACCTCACATACAGAGCCATGCTGGGGAACCTCCATCTCACATACAGAGCCATGCTGGGGAACCTCCACCTCACATACAGAGCAGAGATGGGGTCGTTACTAAAAAAAAGTAATATATTACACATTACATATTACTTTAAAAAAAATTAATATATTACACTACTTCGTTACTCTCTACATAAAGTAATTTGTTACTTTACTCGTTACTTTACTCCCAGGGCCGGCCCGCCCCTCCCTGCAGGCAGATCACGCAGACTGCTAAAGTTTCAAATGTTCTGTTTAGTTCAGTTTCCATTGTCGCATAAGACTGATCCAGATAGCTCCTGAATGTTTTCCTATCTGACCGTGGCTGTCCTCTGTCTCCTGCTATCTGTATATGTTGCGCAGTCTATCTCTGCTCACGCTGTTGCGTCAGCGTGTTCTCCTGCGTGTTGGCCATGTGTTGCACTGGAGCCAGACTAGAGCACACCGCAGCCGAGCACGTACGAACTGTGCATGCGTGAGTGGCAATAACTCTCCTTACCAGCAGGCGGCGGTAGTGTGTATTCGTCATTCAAAACAGGCAACAACCGGAAAACAGAGAAGAAGAACAGACTACGTGTGTGTAATAAATAAACAACAGCTATGTGCGTTAGCTTAACCTTAGCATGTGTTCTTTGCAGGTGTTTGTTGAGGTTTGATTATGACTGATTTTAGAAAGTAACGAAGTAACGCGTGTCGGTGCAATGTTAGTAACTGTAGTGTGATTACTGAATTATAAAAGTAGCGCGTTACACTACTCCGTTACAGACAAAGTAATATAATTACAGTAACGCGTTACACCCAACTCTGATACAGAGCCATGCTGGGGAACCTCCATCTCACATACAGAGCCATGCTGGGGAACCTCCACCTCACATACAGAGCCATGCTGGGGAACCTCCACCTCACATACAGAGCCATGCTGGGGAACCTCCATCTCACATACAGAGCCATGCTGGGGAACCTCCATCTCACATACAGAGCCATGCTGGGGAACCTCCATCTCACATACAGAGCCATGCTGGGGAACCTCCATCTCACATACAGAGCCATGCTGGGGAACCTCCACCTCACATACAGAGCCATGCTGGGGAACCTCCACCTCACATACAGAGCCATGCTGGGGGACCTCCACCTCACATACAGAGCCATGCTGGGGAACCTCCACCTCACATACAGAGCCATGCTGGGGGACCTCCACCTCACATACAGAGCCATGCTGGGGGACCTCCACCTCACATACAGAGCCATGCTGGGGAACCTCCACCTCACATACAGAGCCATGCTGGGGGACCTCCATCTCACATACAGAGCCATGCTGGGGAACCTCCATCTCACATACAGAGCCATGCTGGGGAACCTCCATCTCACATACAGAGCCATGCTGGGGAACCTCCACCTCACATACAGAGCCATGCTGGGGAACCTCCACCTCACATACAGAGCCATGCTGGGGGACCTCCATCTCACATACAGAGCCATGCTGGGGGACCTCCACCTCACATACAGAGCCATGCTGGGGGACCTCCACCTCACATACAGAGCCATGCTGGGGAACCTCCATCTCACATACAGAGCCATGCTGGGGAACCTCCATCTCACATACAGAGCCATGCTGGGGGACCTCCACCTCACATACAGAGCCATGCTGGGGGACCTCCATCTCACATACAGAGCCATGCTGGGGGACCTCCACCTCACATACAGAGCCATGCTGGGGGACCTCCACCTCACATACAGAGCCATGCTGGGGAACCTCCATCTCACATACAGAGCCATGCTGGGGAACCTCCATCTCACATACAGAGCCATGCTGGGGAACCTCCACCTCACATACAGAGCCATGCTGGGGAACCTCCACCTCACATACAGAGCCATGCTGGGGAACCTCCATCTCACATACAGAGCCATGCTGGGGAACCTCCACCTCACATACAGAGCCATGCTGGGGAACCTCCATCTCACATACAGAGCCATGCTGGGGAACCTCCATCTCACATACAGAGCCATGCTGGGGGACCTCCACCTCACATACAGAGCCATGCTGGGGAACCTCCATCTCACATACAGAGCCATGCTGGGGAACCTCCATCTCACATACAGAGCCATGCTGGGGGACCTCCACCTCACATACAGAGCCATGCTGGGGAACCTCCACCTCACATACAGAGCCATGCTGGGGGACCTCCATCTCACATACAGAGCCATGCTGGGGGACCTCCACTCACATACAGAGCCATGCTGGGGAACCTCCACCTCACATACAGAGCCATGCTGGGGGACCTCCACTCACATACAGAGCCATGCTGGGGGAACCTCCACCTCACATACAGAGCCATGCTGGGGGAACCTCCACCTCACATACAGAGCCATGCTGGGGGACCTCCATCTCATATCTGCTCCTGACCTCAGGGAGAGGTGTCAGTGGCTCCTGCCTGAGATCGCATGCTGTGTTTTATTAAATGTGCCAGCTGCTAGGACCAGGCACAGCCCCACCTAGTGTCAGCAGGAAGTATTACAATAAGGATTACAACAAAATGCAAAAAAATAAATAAAAAATATATAAAATATATTTTAAGATCATGTTTAATCGTCTGATTTGTCTCATTGCTGTTTCAGTTTGTGTTCTTCTACTGAGTGTCTACAGTGTGTAGATCCTGCCCCTCCCTCTCTCTGTCTCAGTGAACGGTGACTGTAGAAAACTACACTGCGCATGCTCAGAGTATTGTCCTATTTAATGTGTGGCAAAAAATAATGACCCATAGGGGCAAAGAGCTGCCATCCCCACCATACGCCATCTCACATCACTCAGAGCTGATTGGCTGTGAGTACGTGTGCCGCGAAAAGTGTGGTGTGTGAAGAGGAGGACGAGAGAGCTGCTGTGAGGAGTCCTAAAACCAGGAAGTAAGCTGCGCATGGCTTCCCTCCACAGAAAGCAACGAGATTTCTCCATAGGGTTTTAGAAAATAGCTCAAAATAAGATCTGTGGGAAACGTAGCTGTTAGATAAATGCACGTTTTGTTCAGCCGGATAATATCCACATGTCTACCCTACTTTATCATTTTCCAATCATAAATCTATCGATTAGATTAGATTTATGATAGACTTTTGAAACTACAAGAACATAAGGAGGACTTTTAATAAGTAATAGAGATGTTTGTCCAGAGGGATAGCATGGACTTCATCTTCAAGTCAAGGTGAGACCGCCATGTTATTGAAGATGGGATCTCACTAAGAGAGAACAATTCAATATCTAAATGATAACATTACATTTTGTGGGTATCCTTCTGCTGAACTGTCTGTTTAAAAGTAATTGAAGCATCAGACAAAAGAGGCTTTAGAAAATAATATTATATTTTGATTTAATATATTTGTGAACCTGAAGAGCCGGAGCCTCAGCAGCCATGAAGCCATGAACCCTCTCTGCAGAAGCTCATATAGAGACATCTGAGTGTTTTGTGCTCCACCTCTTTAGTACATATAGAAACGCCACTGGCTAGGACTGTCTGAGGGAAGCAGCTTCTAGAGGCAGCTCCTCTGTCTGGGAGCAGGCTGCACATCACATGGAAACTGAGCAATCTGGTGCCACTACATGTTCCAAAGCTGGTGGATGCTGCTCAACCGGAAGCTGTTGGTACCTGCTCATGTGGATCAGTATGTACATGATGTCCTTTTGTTGTTCTGTTGATGTTTATGTTTCATGAGTTACTTCTGGAGCAGGTCTCCCTTGAAGAGAGATCAATGATCTCCATGGGATTCATCTGATAGATAAAGGTTTGAAATGAAATGCTGCTCTGTTCAAACTGCATCCACCAAACATGTGATGTATCTCCCCCTCCCCAAGAACCAGACCCTGACCCGGTGGGAGACGTCTGCTTAGCTCTCTGTCCTCACCTCCCGCTCTCCTTCATAAAGTCAGTCACAATGAATGAATGAATGGATGAATGAATTAATGGATGAATGAATTAATGAATGGATGGATGGGCGTTACGTGAAGCCGCAAAAGCTGCGCCGCATCTCGAGTTGATTGTGATTCATAAAGGGAAACCGGCGTAGGAAGTGCCGTACGCACTTCCGGTACGCGATGTGTTGTGAATCGGAAAATGTCGGAACATTTCTGCACCTATCTTTCTGCTGTGTGCTAGTAAGCAACCTTCCCGTGAACCCTACGCCCGGTTATAAATGAGGCCCCTGGACATTACAAAGCTCTTCCCGCCATCTGAGGTCTCCCAGAGACCGACTGAGGATAACACCCGTTTTTGACCTGGAGGCAGGGACGCGGGAAGGGGGGGTGCTGAGGGGGCTGCAGCACGTAGAGTTGTAACTGCAACGCCAACAAGTTCACTAAAACAGTTTTATTTTGAGTCAGCATTTAGTGTAAGCAGTCTATAAACCATGGTTGTTTTTTTAAAGCGGTTGATATATAGAAAATATCGTTAATAAGTAGCAGACTGCTATTACTGCTGTCTGCTGGTCAATTCAACCTCCTCAACCGTGATTTTTCGCGCCCAACGTTATTGGTTATGAAAATATCATAACAAAAATCGTTGGGCGCGAAAAATCACGGAGGTTGAGTTGACCAGCAATAGTCTGCTCGTAGTATTGCTACTACTATGTCTCAAAAACGCATATTAGATTTCTTTAATGGCCCCAAAGCCAAAGAACCGACACACCCCATGGACTCGGAGCCCTGCCGGTGGACACAGACAGCCGTCACTCCAGCAACCCGGAGGAGAGAACACCCGCGGCCGCGGCGCTTGTTAACGACGTTGCCCCCCCCGTCCAGCAGCTAACAGCATCTCAGTTGCCCCCCTCGTCCAGCAGCTAACAGCATCTCAGTTGCCCTCGTGAAGAGCCTTGCCGGCCCAAGGACTTCACATTCCCCGCCAGGCGGTTTGGAAAGGAGACATTCACCGATCCTTCAGGCCGGTTCAAACAGAGGACATGGCTTCACTAAAGGAAAGGATAACGCGTGAGCTTCTCCTGTTGCTCTGCAATCGAGAAGAAGCTCGTCAGGATGGGGTTTTGTTAAAGGAGGGTTTAACGACTGGCGAAAGGCAGGGGGACAGTTAGCACGGGAGGTCCCAGCAACACACGGAGGCCGTTAACTAACTGGCAGCATTACAACGAACACCAATGACTGCGCTGCTCTCACAAGCGGTTGCTAAGGAACAAATGACGGCACAGACTGTTTTGGGGCTGGCCTTTCGGTCTGTGAAGTTCTTCGCCCGTGAGGGGCTCCCGTTGCGAGGTCTGGGGCACCGTGACGGCGGGTTTTGGCAGCTGAAGCTGGAGCGCACGCACGCCTTGCCTGCTGCCCGTCACTGGCTGCGGAGACGAGATCACTGGCGGCTGAGACGAGATCACTGATGACAGACGGCACCAGAATCAGATGAACGGTTTGTTCCGTCCAGCGCAACATCGTGTCCGAGGCTTCAAGCGCTCGGTACTATGGGTCAACAGCCGATGGAACAACCGACATCACAGCAAGGAGCAGCTTGTGCTACACTCAGAACCTGGCCCAGAAGAGCCATTGTTGGGGTTTCACAAAGCGCCTGGCACGGCCTCCCAGACGGTGTCTCCTGCGTAGAGGATGTGTGTCTGCGCTCGAACCCAGAAGCTGCAGAAGCTGCAGGGACACTGCTGTGATGGGGCAACAGCCTGCGGAGGCTTTCTGGGGTGCAAGCTCACTGTCTGTCCACTGCTGTACCCATCCCGTACACACACACACACACACACACACACACACACACACACCCACACCCACGCACGCGTACGCACACACACACGAAGTAAATATCAAAGTATAGCCGTCATGTGGGAGGGTGTGGTAGAAACCTATAGTTTCATTAATGCACTCAATGATTAAATATTGCTTACTGCACATATTTTATATTCTATAATTCACTGCATTCTATTTCGTTGTAAATTATTGCTATCTGTTTTTAACTGTTTATTTTCCTTTTAACAAAACAAGACGAGACATATCCTGACAAAGGACGTTTTCATTCAAATGACAGAAGATTACATGACAAAGTATAGTTAGTATTAAATAAAGCAATGATACACTGACATGTAAGGTCTCAGAGAGTGGAATTCACTCATTCAGAACTACGAAAACGGGCTCTGCCAGAGCCTGGAACTGGAAAATAAAATATTAGAACAACTAATTTGTAGTAGTAACAACCACTTATAACCTTGTTCCACTGTCAACGTGTTACCGTTACTGAACCGTTACTGTGTGCAGAACAGAGACAACTGCCAACCGGTTTCAGTCGCTTTGGTTTTTTAACGGGAGACGAGCTTCTTCTTGCAGGAATGTCCTGAGACCGATGTCTCTTCTCTCCTTCCCGCTGCTGCTCCATCCGTCCTTAACTCATCCTCCGTGCGTTCTCTTTCTCCGCAGCGCACGTCGACTCCCCGGCCTTTCAGCACCGCTGCTGCGCTGCACAGGGTGGTGGAGGTCTTCCCCCCGTGCCCAGCTCGACTTTTAACTGCGCTGGGTATATACACCTCGCCAGTATGTCCTTCTTTAGCTGCTTGATGACTTCGTGCACCTTTGCCCCTTCTTGTGTAACTCGGGAGAGTAATCCTGATCAAAAAATATCCTATGGGGCTGCTTCTAGTGTCGTTCTATGTGTCAGGTTCTATGCGTCAGCTTCTGTGCGTCAGCTTCTATGTGTCAGGTTCTGTGCGTCAGCTTCTGTGCGTCAGCTTCTGTGCCTCTGCTTCTGTGCCTCTGCTTCTGTGCGTCTGCTTCTGTGCGTCAGCTTCTGTGCCTCTGCTTCTGTGCGTCTGGCTTCTGTGCGTCTGCTTCTGTGCCTCTGCTTCTGTGCGTCAGGTTCTGTGCGTCTGCTTCTGTGCGTCAGCTTCTATGCGTCAGGTTCTGTGCGTCAGCTTCTGTGCGTCAGCTTCTATGCGTCTGCTTCTATGCGTCAGCTTCTGTGCGTCTGCTTCTGTGCGTCAGCTTCTGTGCGTCAGCTTCTGTGCGTCAGGTTCTGTGCGTCTGCTTCTATGCGTCTGCTTCTGTGCGTCAGGTTCTGTGCGTCAGCTTCTATGCGTCAGCTTCTATGCGTCAGGTTCTGTGCGTCTGCTTCTATGCGTCTGCTTCTGTGCGTCAGCTTCTGTGCGTCAGGTTCTGTGCGTCAGGTTCTGTGCGTCTGCTTCTGTGCGTCAGCTTCTGTGCGTCAGCTTCTATGCGTCAGCTTCTGTGCGTCAGCTTCTGTGCGTCAGCTTCTGTGCGTCAGCTTCTGTGCGTCTGCTTCTGTGCGCTCAGCTTCTGTGCGTCTGCTTCTGTGCGTCAGCTTCTGTGCGTCTGCTTCTGTGCGTCAGCTTCTATGCCTCTGCTTCTGTGCGTCTGCTTCTGTGCGTCAGCTTCTATGCGTCAGTTCTGTGCGTCAGGTTCTGTGCGTCAGCTTCTATGCCTCTGCTTCTGTGCGTCTGCTTCTGTGCGTCAGCTTCTATGCGTCAGGTTCTGTGCGTCTGCTTCTGTGCGTCAGCTTCTATGCGTCAGCTTCTATGCGTCTGCTTCTATGCGTCTGCTTCTATGCGTCAGCTTCTATGCAGTCAGCTTCTATGCGTCAGCTTCTATGCGTCAGCTTCTATGCGTCGTCTGCGTCGCTTCTATGCAGTCTGCTTCTATGTCGTCAGCTTCTATGTGCGTCAGCTTCTATGTGCGTCAGCTTCTATGTGCTCTGCTTCTATGCTGCTCTGCTTCTATGTGCGTCAGGTTCTGTGCGTCTGTTTCTGTGCCTCTGCTTCTATGCGTCAGCTTCTATGCGTCAGCTTCTATGCGTCAGGTTCTGTGCGTCAGGTTCTGTGCGTCAGGTTCTGTGCGTCAGCTTCTGTGCCTCTGCTTCTGTGCGTCAGCTTCTGTGCCTCTGCTTCTGTGCGTCAGCTTCTATGCGTCAGGTTCTGTGCGTCTGCTTCTGTGCGTCTGCTTCTATGCGTCTGCTTCTATGCGTCTGCTTCTATGCGTCTGCTTCTATGCGTCAGCTTCTATGCGTCAGCTTCTATGAGTCAGCTTCTATGAGTCAGCTTCTATGTGTCTGCTTCTATGTGTCTGCTTCTATGGGTCCTTTTCTCTGACTGGGCCCTTTTCTCTGACTGGGCCCTTTTCTCTGACTGGGCCCTTTTCTCTGACTGGGCCCTTTTCTCTGACTGGGCCCTTTTCTCTGACTGGGCCCTTTTCTCTGACCGGGCCCTTTTCTCTGACTGGGCCCTTTTCTCTGACTGGGCCCTTTTCTTTGACTGGGCCCTTTTCTTTGACTGGGCCCTTTTCTCTGACTGGGCCCTTTTCTTTGACTGGGCCCTTTTCTCTGACTGGGCCCTTTTCTCTGACTGTGCCCTCGTAACAACACAAGCAGGAAAGACTTCGGGAGGTACTTCAGCTGATCCGGAGAATCAATGACCTCAGGCACTGGCTTCACTTTGCCCCAGCCAAGTCATTACTGAGGGTGAAATCAACACCTTTGATGGGCGGGCAGGGAGGACCGATACTTTAAAGAATCCTTTGACAAGAGATGAGTGAATATAACATTGTGCAAAGGAGCCGCAGCTGGTGCCATGCCGACCCCGTGAACAACAGCACTTGATCCACTTGATGATCCCGAGGGTAAAGGTAAGATGCCTTCCCTAATGGACTGAGCACCTCCTGTCCCTAAGTACCTGCACTGGCAGCTGGTCTTTAGGATCCCCTGTTAAAGAAACAAAGGGTTTGAAACAGGGATCCGGTGCCTCCTCTCCCTGGGACTCTATGTCTGCTAGGGAAACTCCTTTAATGAGTCCCATGCCTTTTGGCGTTTGAAAGCGTTGCGAAACTTGTTGTTTACGCTTTAAGAAATGACACCCTGAAATAAGGTGTCCTGGTTTACGGCAGTAGCTACACTCACGGGCCCCGTGGGGGTGATGGTGGTCCTCTAGACCTTTCAAAAGTTGTTGGGCCAAGATCAGGTCTTCCGGTTTCTGACATTGAAGCTCTATGACTTGAAGCTCTAAACTCTGAGCACGGTGCACCTGGAGGACCGCCAGTATCGCTATCTCCGACTTTTATTTTTGTACTCTATTTTATATTTTGTTTTTTGATTTCTTATTATTACAATTATTTGTCTTATTCTCTCAAAGCGTATCAGTATCCCTCGTTGTGAAGCACTTCGAGATTTGTCTTGGCAGATGAGAAGCGCTATATAAATTAAATATATTATTATTATTATTATCTGGGCGCAAGGGTGAAGAACACACAGTCTCGTGAGTGAGCATAAACTCATCCGCTAAAACAGCCGCCTTAGCCAGTGAAGTGACCTTCTGTTCATTTAAGAATATCACCATCCTTTCAGGCAAAGAATTCTTAAAATCTTCCAAGAGAAGTAACTGGAAGACTCTCAAAATGATCCTTCACTTCATTAGCCGCACACCATTCGTCAAAGAGAATGCCCTTCTCTCGCGCAAACTCAATTTATTTATATAGCGCTTCTCATCTGCCAAGACAAATCTCGAAGTGCTTCACAACAAGGGATACTGATACGCTATGGATTCTGAACTTTTGTCCGTAGGCCTCCGGCACAAGCTCATAAGCGCGCACTATCGACTCTTCAAGCACTTCGTATGGCAAGCTTTCTTCCAAAGAAAGTGAAGATACCACTTCCTGAGCCTTACCTACTAATGCACTGAAGTAGGATTGGCCACATGTCTTTAGGCCAGACTAGTGCGGTAGCAATTCTCTCAAAAGCACACAAATATGAGTCAACCTCTGACTCTCTAAAAGTTGGCACTAAAGCAATATTTTACTAACATCAAAACTCTTTGTGTGAGAGACTGCATGTGAAGGTCTCGCCCTCTCAAATGTCTGCTCTGAAGAGATTCTCAGGGCATCAACTTCAAGCCGCTTTAACGTGATTTATTTCTCAGCTTCTATCTCTAACTTGCGAATCTGCAGCCTGTGTTCATAGTCCGCTCTACGCTCCTTTTCCTGGCCCTCCATCTGAAGACGGACAGACGAACTTTAGTTTGGCATCACTACTTGCACCTACGCTACCCGGAGAGAAAGCCTCACACCTAGGAAGCGTTGCAGGAGGAGCTTCAGGACTAAACTTGTCAGCTCTAGGTGTAGCTAGTACTCGTTCCCTATCATCTTCAATAGACACTCAGCCCAGGCTGAGTTCACATGCTTGGGATTACAAGCATCTTTGACTCCTCTAGTTTTTGCAGGATTTTCTCTCTTTTTGTACTTTATACTTGTCTACTGAAATGTTAAAGTGAGCTGTAATACATAACATATCATCTTTGCGACAGGAATACAACGTATCAACACTTGGACTTTCAATAAAGTCCTGTAAGTCAAAACCCATTGTTCAGCCAATGTACAACACCTACGATGACTCCTCAATTATTGGTTGTTTTTATTTCAGGAAAATAGAGATCCCGGACGAGCCCCCATTCGTTACGTCCCCACTAAGGTCTAGGGGACCTGGAGACAACACACACACACACACACACACACACACACACACACACACACACACACACACACACACACACACACACACTCACACGTCCCCACTAAGGTCTAGGGGACCTGGAGACAACAACGTACAACACACACACACACACACACACACACACACACACACACACACACACACACACACACACACACACACACACACACACACTCACACACGTCCCCACTAAGGTCTAGGGGACCTGGAGACAACAACGTACAACACACACACACACACACACACACACACACGTCCCCACTAAGGTCTAGGGGACCTGGAGACAATAACGTACAACACACACACACACACACACACACACACACACACACACACACGTCCCCACTAAGGTCTAGGGGACCTGGAGACGATAACGCACAACCAATAATTAAGAGAGAGTCAGAGTAAAGGTTGACAACAGGTTTATTCCTTGTAACCTATCATAACATAACATTAAACAGAAACACTCTGTTGGTGAGGAGGAGGAGGAGGAGGAGGAGGAGGAGGAGGAGGAGGAGGAGGAGGAGGAGGAGGAGGAGGAGGAGGAGGAGGAGGAGGAGGAGTCAAAGGATTGTGCCAAACAAAAGAAACAAGCATAACAAACCAGGCCTATCTCTATAACTCTCCTTTGAAACCAAACTCAAACACAAACCCTCACTAACTAACTACAAAGAATTTGACAACACAAGATACAGGGGTGGCAACAATCCGCTTACCTCGTGTGTCTAAACAATAGTTAGCTCGGTGGTGAGAAATGTACAGGGTACCCCAGACTTACCCAACTCCTCCACCTCTCAACACACACACATTAACAAAGGTCAGAGTATTCAAAGAGCTTTAGTTGCTAAACACAGCCGTGTTCCTTCCTCAGCAACAGGCCCAGAGTGAGAGAGAGAAGACTTCCTGGGTGCCTCCTTTATGGTCGGCCCTGGTTGCTGATAGGCCAGCTGAGGGTGAGAGGATCCAATCAGCCATCAGACTCAGGTGCACAGGCAGATACCGATCAGCTGCTGATTAGCTGTGCAGAAGACAGGGAGAAGAGAGAAACACAGGAGGGAAGGAAAACCACACATGTACAGCCTGCCTGGCACGTAACAGTCTGCTTCTATGTGTCAGCTTCTATGTGTCTGCTTCTATGTGTCAGCTTCTATGTGTCAGCTTCTATGTGTCTGCTTCTATGTGTCTGGTTCTATGTGTCTGCTCTGGTCAGTCTATGTGTCTGCTTCTATGTGTCAGCTTCTATGTGTCTGCTTCTATGTGTCTGCTTCTATGTGTCTGCTTCTATGTGTCTGCTTCTATGTGTCTGCTTCTATGTGTCTGCTTCTATGTGTCTGGTTCTATGTGTCTGCTTCTATGTGTCTGCTTCTATGTGTCTGGTTCTATGTGTCAGCTTCTATGTGTCAGCTTCTATGTGTCAGCTTCTATGTGTCAGCTTCTATGTGTCTGGTTCTATGTGTCTCACAGCAGAAAGCTGCAGTCCTTCCTCAATGGAGCTCAAGCTCCTCCTGAGAACGAGCGGATGAACAGAATCGCTGTAAGTCAAAAGGAAGAAGACTGAGGATGCTTGCAAGGCGTCTTCTTCACAGTCCGCCTCAGGCACAAAATACACAGAAGGCATGAAGTTGCTTTAATCAATTTATTGCAAAGGCTTGTACAATGTGGTTGAATCATGTATTTCCAAATCCATTTGCAGCGTCTGCTTGTTTTCAATCAGAAGTCCCTGCAGGGAAACACACGTATAAACGATCCGCCGCGTGTTCAGACCGACTTGGCCAGACCGATTGCCTGAGTGCTGGAGTCAAAGATGGCGTAGTACTGCCTGATGAACACGTCTCCCAGGATCCAGAGCGACTGGCCGCCCGGGCCGAAGCCGGTGCTGCAGCCGTAGGAGCTCTGTGGACGGACAGCAGAACATGCATTCAGAATCTCATCATATCGGTCAAAGCTTTCTGTGCAGCGACTCCTGACCTGAGAGACATAGGCAGATGCAGGGATGGTGAAGGCGTGTCCGCTGAGGGTGAAGGTGACCTCAGGCATGCTGTGGATGTCCTGGCAGTTCACTGTGGCCTGCAAGAAGAAGGTCACACACAGCGCTGAGTATCGTGTGGTTGTATTTATTGGTGTTCTGCAGGCTTCCAGCCAAAGCAAGTATACGTCCTGCCTAATTATTTGTATTGGAGAGTTTCGATACTCAGCGTTATGTGGGACCTTCTTCTTGCAGGCCATGTCTGTTTACTCCGGGATCAGAAGATGGGAAATGCTTCAGATGTTCCGGTCTGATGGTGTGACTCACCTCTCCGTACTGATTGGTTGAGGCTCCAACCCGGGAATTCAAGTTGCTGATGTCGCTGTCTGGGCCAACGATCAGGGAGGTACCAGTGTCGATGATGGCCTGGCAGCCACCGGAGCAGGCGACAGGCTGCCCGGTGATGGTAACGCTGTGGAGGAAGACCAGCAGGCGATCAAACTGAAGGCTTCTTGCAGCTTACGCTTGTGGTTAGTATTTTGTTTGTGTTCCCTTTGTACCTGTCCATACTGATCTACCAGTAGGTGGCAGAGGACAGAGGGATCCAGGCGATGTGTCCAGTGTAGTGGCTGCTGTCAATACCACCGAAGACCACCTCACTGCCATGTGCACTGTTGCTATCAGAGGGGAAAACAAACACATGTCAATACATGAATTAATGTCACATGAACTCCCAACTATCAGATGTCCCCCGTGTTTCAACACCTGCTCAGGTAGACGGAGAACAGGGGCTGAGACACAAGCCGCTCCTGGACCATCATGTCAAAGACGGGCACGACGTTGTCAGAAGCGATGGTCTGGAAGGCCAATCCCAGGATGCCATCAGCCGCCATGTGAGCCAAGAAGGCAGCCTCCGTCTGGCTGAGTCCAAACACCTGGTTGGTCACAGAGATGCCGCCCACCTGGAAACACAAGACAGCTGTCAGTCACAGTTCAACAGACCACAGAGCCATGCCTCCAGGGCGGTCGCTCACCTCAACAGTGTCACTGGCCAGATATCCAGTCATGCTGCCGGTGCCGTACCGGATGGACAGAGGCTTGCTTCCCCATTTGAAAGTACTGGACTCGTGTGGGTTGAATTTACGGTGGTTCTCTGTAGAGGAATTAGGTCTTTGTCAAATTGTAGGTAAATCTCTAGTTAGTAAAACAACTTAAAATACTGCTTTACAAGTTGAATTCCTAAAAGCAAGGAAAGAAGTCCTACGAAGGTAAATGTACTTTAGCTTCAAAGGTACAACTGATGTTGCACAATGGCTCCTGCCAGTGAAATGTAACCTGAGTTACTGTTACGGTTGCTTTACTTAGATGTTGCAGAAGTGAAAGAACCTTCAAATTGTTCTAAGTACTTGAGTAAATATAGTTACTTTCCACTACTGAGTAAAACCCTATGAGAAGCTGGAAGCCTATGATCCAGCTGTTAACAGCGCTGGTCCCAGGAACACTCACGGCAGGCCTGGCTGGAGCAGAACACTGAAGGGATCCACAGGTTGGACGAGCCGGTGTCGAAGATCACGCTGAAGGACTGGGGAGGCGTGCCGATGGAGATCACGCCATAGTATGAAAGCTAGGGACACAAAGCACACCGCGCGTTGACATCATCGGGCACCGGACTTGATATCTAGCACAGGCCGATAGGTTCGTGATGTTGAGCTCGGCATGGAATAGATGCTCTATGCTCGAAGAGGCTGCTCTACAATGGTGGGCTCCGTCTGGACTCACGTCAGCATCGTTGGTCATGGACTCGGTACCACTCTGGTAGAACTTGGCCATGGGGTTGTATGGATGCTCCTTCCTGTACTCCTCCCAGATGCCCTTCTCCTGCAGGGCTTCCCTGGCAGTCTTCCCCTTGATCAGGGGAATCCTGTGCTCACAAAGGCCAAAGCATCAGCAGGTCGTACGCATGTAGAAAGCGAGCTCTGCTCTGAGCAGGTTGAAGGTGTGACGGCTCAAAGCGAGAGCAAAGACATTGGAGCCGCTCGGCAGGACTTACCTGTGGAAGCATTGGGCGAAGGCCACGAGGGCAGACAGGACCAGGAGCCACTTCATCGTGTTATTATGGTTGGCTGCAGCGGCAGAGCCTTTATATGCAGCCGCAGCTGAGGCTCCAAACGCCCTCCGCACGACGTATCAGCTGGAGATAAGGAGCGGCTCCCTTTTATCAGAAAGCAAACAGCGTTAAACAAATGAACAATGGAAACGTTGCTGGAATTCCTGGCAGCCATTGCCAATCAGATGAGATATGAGAGGTTTGTTGTTCTGTGGTTTCACGACGCCCGGGAACCGAGTCAGCGCTTTGCGGTTTCTCCGCCTGCAGACCAGCCTGCGGGGGTCGTCTCTGCGCCTCTCATTTCTCTGGCTCACGAAGTTGAAAGTGAAGCACACACACGTTTCTTCAAAGGGAACTTGTCGGTTTGACTTCTATTACAAGGCGTGCGGCGCAGTGGTCTAGTGCGTTGGTGTTGGGATCAGGGGCCTCAGGTTCGAACCCGCTGCTGGTTGTGTCTCTGAGACGCTGCACCCCAAAGTGCTAACCCAAGTAACGTGACGTAGCGTGGGTGGATTATATTAAAGGCAACACAAATGTATAAAAGATACAGCGCACAACGCGTGTGTTGACATCGAGATTGAGCGATTTGATATCCAGAGATTCTGTGACTTTGAGACGGTGAGCGAAGGCTGCTCCTTCTCACACTGCAGTCAGCCGACGCTTTTATCCAGAGCGACTCACGATAACGCGTGGACCGGGAAGACGCGGGAAGACGCGACTTCTGCCTTTCATTTCTCTTGATTCATGAAGTTCAAAGTGAAGCACTTTTCTTCAAAAAGTCGTTTGACTTCTATTATCGCGCCATTGGGTTGTTAACGACACAGATAGAGTGCGCTGATAGCCGGGAGCTCGGGCTGATAGCCGGGAGCTCGGGCTGATAGCCGGGAGCTCGGGCTGATAGCAGGGAGCTCGGGCCGATAGCAGGGAGCTCGGGCCGATAGCAGGGAGCTCGGGCCGATAGCAGGGAGCTCGGGCCGATAGCAGGGAGCTCGGGCCGATAGCAGGGAGCTCGGGCCGATAGCAGGGAGCTCGGGCCGATAGCAGGGAGCTCGGGCCGATAGCAGGGAGCTCAGGCCGATAGCAGGGAGCTCAGGCCGATAGCAGGGAGCTCAGGCCGATAGCAGGGAGCTCAGGCCGATAGCAGGGAGCTCAGGCTGATAGCAGCCACACACAGAGGTATCAAAGAGCTGCTGCAGAACGCAGCATCACACGTTCATCGTGTATTCGCTCGTGCAGTATTCACATTGGCTCCCGCAGCAGTGGGTCCCCAGAGGCAGCCCGGCTCTAATGTGATTTATCGTTGTGTAATTCAATGCATTAGAAACTAGGGCTGTGCATCTTCACTGGTCTCACGATTCGATTCGATTACGATTATCCTGTCAACGATTCGATTCGGTTCGATATCCCGGTGCATCACGATTCATACCAATGCGTTGCATCCTCAATGTTCTATATTACTGCACATGGCTTATTTCTTCATCAATGCATGCATGCAGTAAATACATATGAACTCTCTTTTATTATTTAGAAAGTGCTTCAGAAATCAATAACAAATGTCTTGACATTAATTTATAAACCAAAACTAAATGAATTGTATAGGTCTAGCCTCTGTGTGTGAAGTTGTTCCATCCTCAAAAACAGAAAGCTAATGCTTCTGCAGTCGAGCTGCAGCTTCTAGCCACGGCCTTCTGTTGAGGAAGGACACTGAAGGTCCTGAATGAAGTGATTAAGTGAATAACAAAGTTTCTATCGGGTCACTGTCAGCCTGTCACTCATTATTTTCAGGGAGGGGGCGGGGCTTAGAGGAACGGGGGCGGGGCTTGGAGAAACGGGGAGAGACGGTGATCGCGGAAGCTTTTTTCCTCCTGCCTTCACAAACTTTACACACGTATATATCGTCTGCAAAATTGCTAGAGGACGTTCATACTCTGCAATCCAAGACTTCATTAAATCCAGCAAAACCTGACATGATTGTAACGCGATTATTTTTGAAAAACATAAATCCCTGTCGTGTCTCTGAGCCGCAGCGACACGGAGTGATTGAGAGCGGGTCCTGCTGCTGCTGGGTTCTGGACTGGTGTGTCTGTGTTGGTGGATAAAGCAGACTGCTCCGTGTTGCTGTGCCGCTGTCACGTCTGCTCCCTGATCTCTGCGTCACCGACCGGTTTGATATTGAAAAAAAACGTTATAGTAAAGCCGCGGCCGGAAAATCAGGAAGCAACGTTACTACTCTATAACCGATTATCTTCCGTCACTGCATCGAGACCGAATCGTCCACGTCCGCATCGCAATGCATCGTAGAAACGATTATTTTCAACACCCCTATTAGAAACATGTAACCTTTTCGTTGTCTTTAATAATAAGATATTTAAGTAACGACGTTGTGAAGTTATTTTTTTGTAACTTCATTTTTATTTTCAGGTTCTTCAGGAAGAAAGAACACAGGCAGTGTCGCAGCAAGTACATCAGGGACAAGTATACTTGGGGACAATGGTGGGTTTCGCTTACAACACAAACACATGCCAACCCTCTAGCTAGGGAACAGACAACAACAACAACAACAACAACAACAACAACAACAACAACAACAACAACAACACCACAAAGACAGTTCAAAATCAAACCGAAAGAATGAGATGGATCAGAAACACGGCTATGACTAAGGGCTCAGGAGGAGCCGCAGGTATCACCTGGTGGTGCGAGGCGGGGGCGAGGCGGGGGCGAGGCGGGGGCGAGGCGGGGGCGAGGCGGGGGCGAGGCGGGGGCGAGGCGGGGGCGAGGCGGGGGTGAGGGCTTCACCCTTGGAGGCTCAGGCTGAAAGTCATGTGTTCCATACTGCCAATGTTTTCAATGCAGGGAGGCTGTGGCGCAGTGGGGGGTGCGTTGGTGTTCAGATCAGGGGGTCACAGGTTCAAACCCCGCTGCAGTCAGCATGTCGTCGTGTCCCTGAGACGCTTCACCCCAAAGTGCTCCAGTGGGGATTGCCCTCAGTACTGAGTGTCTGAGTCGCTTTGGATAAAAGCGACTCAGATGTGGTCTCCAGTTCAGATGTGGTCCCCAGTTCAGATGTGGTCTCCAGTTCAGATGTGGTCCCCAGTTCAGATGTGGTCCCCAGTTCAGATGTGGTCCCCAGTTCAGATGTGGTCCCCAGTTCAGATGTGGTCTCCCAGTTCAGATGTGGTCCCCAGTTCAGATGTGGTCTAGTTAGACCAGCGCTCTGAGGAGGAAGGACAGCCCGGCCCCCAGAGCCAGCCCCAGCGAGAGGAAGAAGGCCATGACGGCTCCGGCAGTCTCTGCTTCGTGAGGGAGAACTTTCCTAAAACAACAACAACAACAACATCAACAGGGATCAGTGAGTCATAGGGTGGATTGTACTGCATAGTGTTCAGTGTGGACTGTTGTTTACTCTTTTTACCAGAATCAGAATACCTTTATTAGTCCCACAGACAGCTCAATGTTACATGGTACTCTTTAAAGAGAGGTGGGCCGGTACAGAGACCCAGTGGAGAATTGCACATGGAGGTACTCTTTAAAGAGAGGCGATGTCCCATCGGGACAAAAGTAGATGGGATTGTTGTGTGTTTGTGTTGTTTGTGTTGTTTGTGTGTTGTTTTGTGTACTTTGGACCGAAGCACATGCAGAGGCTGGCCAGGTATCCGTTGCTGAAGGCGAAGAGGACCATGAAGAAGATGAACCAGCCGTCATGGAGGAAGACCACGGGCAGGTTCAGGCGCGGCTGAACGTTACACAGCATGAAGAGAGGCGGGAAAACCAGGCGGGACACGATGGAGACAGGAAGTATTCTGCTGTCGCTCCGCGGCTGAAACAGACAGTCATCAAGTCACGACAGAGCAGGGTCATCGCACGTATGAACAGCACCTTGTGATCACTGCAGCACAGCCCAGTCTCACGGCATCTCGTGTTCACCATCACGATCTGCCCCTTTTCTTCGTGTTGCACAGCACGATTTTCAAAGCAATGTATTTCTACTGGTAACGTGTTTCGTGCCTGCAGGCTGCAGCACGTCTTTTTCTCCGGTCGGGTCGTGGAAGACCGGAAGCTGTGTGGTTCATAAAAACATGTTCTGACTCAATATCAAGCCACAGTTATTGCTTTTATTTTAAATCGTATAATTTCTGACTTTTGTTGCTGTGAGGAAAATAAATGGCTCAGAGCCTCAGGATACTGAAATCTGTATTTTTAAATATTTCTTTCCTTCTAATTTGTTATTCTTTTCAAAATAACACACTGATATTTACTCACCAATAACACACACTTATCCTTGCTTTTATTTATTGGTTTAATTCCATAATCTCGGGCTTTTTTGGCGTCCGTCAGGAACTGAATTTCAAAATAAAAATAACCGGAAACAGACGTAGGCATTTCGAGCGATTACCCAAGATCCTCAGCTATGGTTTTAAGCTCTCTGATTGGATGTTTTAGCCGCAATGCATGCTGGGATTTGGGGTTTATATATATGAAATCCGGAAAACATTTTAAAAGAATAAAATAGTACTTAATTCCGAGTGCTCTTGCTTGTCTCTTTGAAGTCATCACATAACGGCATTGTAATACACGGTTCGGCTGCATTACATACCACAGATCTGCCGTAGTTCTTTATTTATAGAGCCCTGATGAGAAGACCTTTGGGAAAACTGGAAGAAATGGCGCCGAAACTGAATACGTGACGTGGATCATAAATATATCAACAATTAAACAACATCTTCAATTCCTCTTCACACAATACGTCTCCTTGCAGTATCAACACTCATTCGGCTGACTTTTACATTTGATCTAATTCACAGATAGTTATATTTACACCATAACGGTGCACAGCTGAGAGAAAAGTCAACCAAGTTAAATGGGAGTGTCGGAAAGCTAAAAGAGAGCATGAAAGAAAAATTGCAAAGGAAGCCGAAGAGAATCCGAAAGCTTTTTATAAATATGCCAGAAGCAAGCTCAAAGTCAACGCCACAGTCGGAGATCTGAAAAAGGCTCATGGCAGCCTGGCTCAAAGGACAAGGACAAAGCCAATACACTAAATTCCTTCTTTGCTAGTGTGTTCACAAAGGAGGATACCTCATCAATACCAGACTTCCAGGACAGACCATTTAATACTACACTAAATAAATTGGACTTCACATCTAAGGACATCCATAAAAAACTATTGAACTTAGATGCCTCAAAAGCATCAGGACGGACGGCATCTATCCCGGGATTCTCAAAGAACTGAGTGATGAACTAGATAAACCCTTACTTATTATATTTAAAAAATCGCTTGATGAAGGTGTGGTACCACAGCCTTGGAAGGATGGTCATGTAACTCCTATATTCAAAAAAGGTGACCGAAGCAATCCTGGGAACGATAGGCCTGTCAGCCTTACAGCAGTAGTATGCAAACTCCTTGAATCCTTGGTGCGTGAAGCCGTCATAGAACATCTCGACTCAAACAACCTATTATCAGACCGCAGACACGACTTCGTCCAGGGCAGATCCTGTTCAACCCAGCTCCTGGCCTGCCTTCACATATGGTCTCATACCCTTGACGAAAGAGGAAGTCTCGATGCCATTTATTTGGATTTCCAGAAAGCATTTGATACTGTACTTCACAAAGATTACTGAGTAGGCTCTATGGGTATGGTATCCGTGGAGACATACCCACCTGGATCTCAGACTTTCTCAGAGACAGGCCACAGAGAGTCTTTGGTAACGGGAAACCATCTGGATGGTGACCAGTTCTCAGTGGAACTCCACAAGGTAGTGTCCTGGGTCCTGCACTGTTTGTCCTCTATATCAACGACCTACCCGATAATGTGAGTAATAATGTAATGCAAAGATGGTCCGAGTGTTGGCAGCTCAAATGCAATGCAGCAAAGTGCAAAGTAATGCACTTAGGTTTTCTGAACCCAAAATATGAGCATAATATGGGTGATAATTCAAACACTATAACCCTATCCGAGACTCAGAATGAAAAGGACCTTGGTGTGAATGTTGACAATACCCTGACATTTAGTGACCATATACGTCGGGCAAGTAACAAAGCGGATGGTATCCTAGCAACGATCCGCAGATCATACACTTATTTGGACTCTGACGTAGTACGCAGTTTATACATCTCTCTTGTACTCCTCGAGTATGGGAATGTCGCTTGGTCCCCCATGTACAAAAAGGATGCTGAGCTCATCGAGAAAATACAGAGAAGGGCAACGAAGCTGGTTCCAGAACTAAAGGACCTACCATATCAAGGACGACTGCAAAGTCTTAAAATGCCGAGTATGTATCATAGAAGGGCGAGGGGAGACATGATCGAAGTTTTCAAATATCTCCACAACATCTAGAAAACATCATGCCCACTACAACGGGATTATAACACCAGGACTCGTGGACCCCGCCTCAAGTTGAAGAAACAGTACTCAAGACTGGCTATCCGCCGCGACTTGTTCAGCCTGCGTGTGGCTGACTTGTGATCTGCCAGAAAGCGTTGTCACATCCAAGACGGTTAACTGTCTCAAATCCCGCCTCGACCACTACTGGTCAAACATCGCCTTCATCGACGATGTGGCTGTTGCCAGCATCCATAGTAAATAAAGAATCAGTGATCTACTCATTTATTTATGAGCGCCTAAAAGGCCTTAGGCGTATTACAGCCGTATCCTGTTGATTGATTGATTGATTGAAAAGGACTGTAGTTTTTAAAGATATTACTGATTTTCTTTGAATGTAAGAATGTAAATACTGAGTCTGAAATAGTATAGCAATACGCTGAACAATTATGTGAGAGCATGAATAAAACTACACATCTTCAGATGTTGTACATACACAAGTGTCCTACACTAATAATACAAAGTCATTGTGTCTGTGTGTGCCTCGTGTGCACCTCCTAGTGGTTAAAGCACGTTATTGAATTATTGCTTTTATGTGTTACATTTGATTAAATATTAAGAGTACATACTTTCATAGGGGGAAAGTAGAAGGTCTGTGATAGAAGTATAGAATATAAAAAATCAAGAAGATACTGTAGTGATCTCTACAATAAAACAGTTTAGTGCAGGATGTACACAGGTATTAATAGGAGGAGGTGCAAAACAGAAAAACTAATTAACCTTTATTTAAACATTAAAGAATACTTTAGGTTAAGGTCTTCTTTCAAATAATAAAAAAACGTTGGGGGTATCTATCTACAGATTAATATTAAGCCTGACAAAGTACTTAACGTCTAATATATTGCTTTCCTGCAATGTTAACTATGTTGAAGCACTTATTTTAACTGATATTAGACACATTAATGATACTCTTATGTAGATAGAATAAGAAACGTGCAGAATATGACAGTTTAATGGTGGAGGTACACACATGTTGATAGATGTCTTGTAATGCGCTGCTGAGGAACCTGTGACCCAAGGTTTTTCATTCATTGCATAACTACACCGTAGTTGTGTTGATATGTCAATAAACCTTTAACATCTTGAAAGGGATGTGCAAAATAGCCATAAATATACAGTCTTTAATGAACTATTAGTAGAGAATAACGAGTAATGAATATACTCTATTACTCGTTTCCATTAATGTCAATTGCAGATACATGTTTAGTCTTCTCAAGCACCAACTATCAAACATCTCTCCTGATTGTTGGCACTTGACAATCACCTTACCTGAATTTCACTCAGGTGTAACTAAAGTCTGATTTAAGGGTTGTTTATATTTCACATCATTAATCAGAATCTGCAAAGTAACTCAAATAAATGCAGTGGAGTAAAAATACCAGGTTGACCTCTGAACTGTCGTGGAGTAGAATTACAAAGTAGCAATGAGCTGTCATGTGGGTATATATTAATGCTGCTCATTATGGACACAAGCGATTTCCACCCATTTATTAATTATATGTTTTACATTTGATAACACCAATGTGTTTAATACTGGCAACTTCTAATTGTGGGAAAAACGAAAACGTTCAGTCGAGACGTCCCAGAGGACATGTTGCGAAACACAATAGCCAGCATGTGTAGTTCTGGGGGGGGCGTTCGATTCCAGTTTGGATAGTCTGGCGTGGTTTCGTTCCATTTCACACAGCTGTTTGACGCTCTGCGTAACCTTACGGGACTGTAGTCCTAAACGATAGCTGGGGATTATGGGTAGTGTAGTGTCTTCGGCCATCCTAAACTCAGAAATGTGACAATCGCAATGATGCTCGAAATGTCCCTTACAGGCTCGTCTGTTTCCGGTTATTTTTATTTTGAAATTCAGTTCCTGACGGACACCAAAAAAGCCCGAGATTATGGAATTAAACCAATAAATAAAAGCAAGGATAAGTGTGTGTTATTGGTGAGTAAATACCAGTGTGTTATTTTGAAAAGAATAAACAAATTAGAAGGAAAGAAATATTTAAAAATACAGATGTCAGTATCCTGAGGCTCTGAGCCATTTATTTTCCTCACAGCAACAAAAGTCAGAAATTATACGATTTAAAATAAAAGCAATAACTGTGGCTTGATATTGAGTAAGAACATGTTTTTATGAACCACACAGCTTCCGGTCTCCCACGACCCGACCGGAGAAAAAGACGTGCTGCAGCCTGCAGGCACGAAACACGTTACCAGTAGAAATACATTGCTTTCAAAATCGTGCTGTGCAACACGAAGAAAAGGGGCGAGATCGTGATGGTGAACACGAAATGCCATGAGACTGGGTTGTAAAGCACGGTCACATG
>CM070432.1:247500-255796 GCA_036324595.1 Champsocephalus gunnari | reverse complement strand
ACTTCACGTCACCACCGCTAAGCTAAAGGCGGCTAATGTTGGGCTATAAAGGAACTACAGCACGGTCACATGACTTCACGCCACCACCGCTAAGCTAAAGGCGGCTAATGTTGGGCTATAAAGGAACTACAGCACGGTCACATGACTTCACGCCACCACCGCTAAGCTAAAGGCGGCTAATGTTGGGCTATAAAGGAACTACAGCACGGTCACATGACTTCACGTCACCACCGCTAAGCTAAAGGAGGCTAATGTTGGGCTATAAAGGAACTACAGCACGGTCACATGACTTCACGTCACCACCGCTAAGCTAAAGGAGGCTAATGTTGGGCTATAAAGGAACTACAGCACGGTCACATGACTTCACGCCACCACCGCTAAGCTAAAGGAGGCTAATGTTGGGCTATAAAGGAACTACAGCACGGTCACATGACTTCACGCCACCACCGCTAAGCTAAAGGCGGCTAATGTTGGGCTATAAAGGAACTACAGCACGGTCACATGACTTCACGTCACCACCGCTAAGCTAAAGGAGGCTAATGTTGGGCTATAAAGGAACTACAGCACGGTCACATGACTTCACGCCACCACCGCTAAGCTAAAGGAGGCTAATGTTGGGCTATAAAGGAACTACAGCACGGTCACATGACTTCACGTCACCACCGCTAAGCTAAAGGAGGCTAATGTTGGGCTATAAAGGAACTACAGCACGGTCACATGACTTCACATCACCACCGCTAAGCTAAAGGTGGCTAATGTTGGGCTATAAAGGAACTACAGCACGGTCACATGACTTCACGTCACCACCGCTAAGCTAAAGGAGGCTAATGTTGGGCTATAGAGGAACTCCAGCACGGTCACATGACTTCACCACCGCTAAGCTAAAGGAGGCTAATGTTGGGCTATAGAGGAACTACAGCACGGTCACATGACTTCACGTCACCACCGCTAAGCTAAAGGAGGCTAATGTTGGGCTATAAAGGAACTACAGCACGGTCACATGACTTCACGTCACCACCGCTAAGCTAAAGGCGGCTAATGTTGGGCTATAAAGGAACTACAGCACGGTCACATGACTTCACGCCACCACCGCCAAGCTAAAGGAGGCTAATGTTGGGCTATAAAGGAACTACAGCACGGTCACATGACTTCACATCACCACCGCTAAGCTAAAGGAGGCTAATGTTGGGCTATAAAGGAACTACAGCACGGTCACATGACTTCACGCCACCACCGCTAAGCTAAAGGCGGCTAATGTTGGGCTATAAAGGAACTACAGCACGGTCACATGACTTCACGTCACCACCGCTAAGCTAAAGGCGGCTAATGTTGGGCTATAAAGGAACTACAGCACGGTCACATGACTTCACGCCACCACCGCTAAGCTAAAGGCGGCTAATGTTGGGCTATAAAGGAACTACAGCACGGTCACATGACTTCACGTCACCACCGCTAAGCTAAAGGAGGCTAATGTTGGGCTATAAAGGAACTACAGCACGGTCACATGACTTCACGCCACCACCGCTAAGCTAAAGGAGGCTAATGTTGGGCTATAAAGGAACTACAGCACGGTCACATGACTTCACATCACCACCGCTAAGCTAAAGGTGGCTAATGTTGGGCTATAAAGGAACTACAGCACGGTCACATGACTTCACGTCACCACCGCTAAGCTAAAGGAGGCTAATGTTGGGCTATAGAGGAACTCCAGCACGGTCACATGACTTCACCACCGCTAAGCTAAAGGAGGCTAATGTTGGGCTATAGAGGAACTACAGCACGGTCACATGACTTCACGTCACCACCGCTAAGCTAAAGGAGGCTAATGTTGGGCTATAAAGGAACTACAGCACGGTCACATGACTTCACGTCACCACCGCTAAGCTAAAGGCGGCTAATGTTGGGCTATAAAGGAACTACAGCACGGTCACATGACTTCACGCCACCACCGCTAAGCTAAAGGAGGCTAATGTTGGGCTATAAAGGAACTACAGCACGGTCACATGACTTCACATCACCACCGCTAAGCTAAAGGAGGCTAATGTTGGGCTATAAAGGAACTACAGCACGGTCACATGACTTCACGTCACCACCGCTAAGCTAAAGGAGGCTAATGTTGGGCTATAAAGGAACTACAGCACGGTCACATGACTTCACATCACCACCGCTAAGCTAAAGGAGGCTAATGTTGGGCTATAAAGGAACTACAGCACGGTCACATGACTTCACGTCACCACCGCTAAGCTAAAGGAGGCTAATGTTGGGCTATAAAGGAACTACAGCACGGTCACATGACTTCACGTCACCACCGCTAAGCTAAAGGAGGCTAATGTTGGGCTATAAAGGAACTACAGCACGGTCACATGACTTCACGTCACCACCGCTAAGCTAAAGGAGGCTAATGTTGGGCTATAAAGGAACTACAGCACGGTCACATGACTTCACATCACCACCGCTAAGCTAAAGGAGGCTAATGTTGGGCTATAAAGGAACTACAGCACGGTCACATGACTTCACGTCACCACCGCTAAGCTAAAGGTGGCTAATGTTGGGCTATAGAGGAACTACAGCACGGTCACATGACTTCACGTCACCACCGCTAAGCTAAAGGAGGCTAATGTTGGGCTATAAAGGAACTACAGCACGGTCACATGACTTCACGTCACCACCGCTAAGCTAAAGGCGGCTAATGTTGGGCTATAAAGGAACTACAGCACGGTCACATGACTTCACGTCACCACCGCTAAGCTAAAGGTGGCTAATGTTGGGCTATAAAGGAACTACAGCACGGTCACATGACTTCACGTCACCACCGCTAAGCTAAGGGAGGCTAATGTTGGGCTATAAAGGAACTACAGCACGGTCACATGACTTCACGTCACCACCGCTAAGCTAAAGGAGGCTAATGTTGGGCTATAAAGGAACTACAGCACGGTCACATGACTTCACGTCACCACCGCTAAGCTAAAGGAGGCTAATGTTGGGCTATAAAGGAACTACAGCACGGTCACATGACTTCACGTCACCACCGCTAAGCTAAAGGAGGCTAATGTTGGGCTATAAAGGAACTACAGCACGGTCACATGACTTCACGTCACCACCGCTAAGCTAAGGGAGGCTAATGTTGGGCTATAAAGGAACTACAGCACGGTCACATGACTTCACGTCACCACCGCTAAGCTAAAGGTGGCTAATGTTGGGCTATAAAGGAACTACAGCACGGTCACATGACTTCACGTCACCACCGCTAAGCTAAAGGAGGCTAATGTTGGGCTATAAAGGAACTACAGCACGGTCACATGACTTCACGTCACCACCGCTAAGCTAAAGGGAGGCTAATGTTGGGCTATAAAGGAACTACAGCACGGTCACATGACTTCACGTCACCACCGCTAAGCTAAAGGAGGCTAATGTTGGGCTATAGAGGAACAACAGCACGGTCACATGACTTCACGTCACCACCGCTAAGCTAAAGGTGGCTAATGTTGGGCTATAAAGGACCTACAGCACGGTCACATGACTTTGCTTTAACCACAGACCTTATTTATGGATAACAACCAAAAACACAGTCAGTAACCATTGACCTCCAGACCAGGGGACAGGAAGTGATGTCAGGGTTCAGGACTCACCCACATGCAGAAGGCGGTCAGGCTGCGTCCGGCCCAGTCGCTCAGGTTGAAGAGGAGGAAGCAGCTGACGGGGATGAAGTATCGCTCTGAGGAAGAAACACATATCTATAAATGACTTGTGACGGACAAATACGACTTCCAGCATCAGAAACCATTAAACGTTAACGTTGTGTTGATATTACAACATTTAACTGGGACAGTTCATGACATCAGAGTCTAAAAGTGCCTGTTTTAAAGAGGAGGAACCTTGGCTGACTCAGAGCCAGCCGACCAATCACAGGCAGCGTGATGAACTCGTGAGACACCACAGAAGAAGAGACTGACCCCAGGACCCCCTGGCCAGCGTGGACTTGGTGTCGGCCGTGATGGCGGGGAACGTGCCGATGGTGACGGTGAAGGTGAAGCACACGGAGAGCGCCAGCAGCCAGATCTGAGGTCAGAGGTCACCGTTACATCAGACTAAAGTCTTATTTTAGATTTCCAAAAACTAAATAATTCACACTTTTCTCAGGATCTTTAGAACGAAGTCACAATTCTGACTCTGACAAAAACATCTCTGGAATTTCGTCTCACTTTATTTTCAGAAATAAATCTGCATTCTGAGAATAAAGTGAAGTCTACAGAAAAACAACTGAAACTAAATTCTGTCTTTTGTTTAAAAATTCTGAAAAGAATCTTTAAAATAAAGTCAGAATTGTGAGGAGCTTCATTTGAATGAAAACATTCTTTAGATTCACAGGTCGCGTTTAGAGTCGTGAGTGTATTCTCAGACGTGCTCCTGTGGCCTCGAGGCTCCTCGTGTCGCACCTTCTTAAAGATCTTCCCCACGGAGACGTCCTGCCGGCCGCTCGGATCGGCCGACTCTGCACCGCTCTCTGAGGGCGACAGAAAGACTGGGGTTGTTGTTGTTGTCTCTACTATCCGTGTTGACCAGCGTAAACGGAGTACCTGGGTTCATCAGGATCACCGAGTTCTCCGGGCTCGGTTTCCGGTTCTTCTCCTGATAAAACTGGAAGAACTCCTGAAAACATGAAACAGGAAATATTACATAAATATATGAAGATATTAAAAGCACTCTGACGACGACGACGCCGCTCGATTGGATGAGTGCGTGTACCAGTTTGGGCAGCAGGACGTAGCAGAGGATGGACAGAAAGATCACAACACAGGCTGTGATGAAGTATCCGAAGGCTGCATCCGGCAGATCAGAGCCGCCTGAGAGAGGGATCGAACCGGCCCATCAGTGACAGACAGTCGCCGCGCCCCGGAGCCACAGAGGGTGTTTTATAAGATGGTTTATTTTGGTGTTTTATTCTGAAATACTTGCGATGGCGCAGATCATGGCGAAGGCGGCGAAGCTGCCTGCCATCCCCTGGCCGCTCATCACGGGCGTGGTGTACGAAGCCGGGAGCAGCCCTGCCATCCCAAACAGACTGCCCTGCAGCACCGCTCCGAACGCTGTCAACAAACAAACAAACAAATAACAGACTGCCCTGCAGCACCGCTCCAAACGCTGTCAACAAACAAACAAACAAATAACAGACTGCCCTGCAGCACCGCTCCGAACGCTGTCAACAAACAAACAAACAAATAACAGACTGCCCTGCAGCACCGCTCCGAACGCTGTCAACAAACAAACAAACAAATAACAACAGACTGCCCTGCAGCACCGCTCCGAACGCTGTCAACAAACAAACAAACAAATAACAGACTGCCCTGCAGCACCGCTCCGAACGCTGTCAACAAACAAACAAACAAATAACAGACTGCCCTGCAGCACCGCTCCGAACGCTGTCAACAAACAAACAAACAAATAACAGACTGCCCTGCAGCACCGCTCCGAACGCTGTCAACAAACAAACAAACAAATAACAGACTGCCCTGCAGCACCGCTCCGAACGCTGTCAACAAACAAACAAACAAATAACAGACTGCCCTGCAGCACCGCTCCGAACGCTGTCAACAAACAAACAAACAAATAACAGACTGCCCTGCAGCACCGCTCCGAACGCTGTCAACAAACAAACAAACAAATAACAGATTGCCCTGCAGCACCGCTCCGAACGCTGTCAACAAACAAACAAACAAATAACAGATTGCCCTGCAGCACCGCTCCGAACGCTGTCAACAAACAAACAAACAAATAACAGACTGCCCTGCAGCACCGCTCCGAACGCTGTCAACAAACAAACAAACAAATAACAGACTGCCCTGCAGCACCGCTCCAAACGCTGTCAACAAACAAACAAACAAATAACAGACTGCCCTGCAGCACCGCTCCGAACGCTGTCAACAAACAAACAAACAAATAACAGACTGCCCTGCAGCACCGCTCCGAACGCTGTCAACAAACAAACAAACAAATAACCAACAGACTGCCCTGCAGCACCGCTCCGAACGCTGTCAACAAACAAACAAACAAATAACAGACTGCCCTGCAGCACCGCTCCGAACGCTGTCAACAAACAAACAAACAAATAACAGACTGCCCTGCAGCACCGCTCCGAACGCTGTCAACAAACAAACAAACAAATAACAGACTGCCCTGCAGCACCGCTCCGAACGCTGTCAACAAACAAACAAACAAATAACAGACTGCCCTGCAGCACCGCTCCGAACGCTGTCAACAAACAAACAAACAAATAACAGACTGCCCTGCAGCACCGCTCCGAACGCTGTCAACAAACAAACAAACAAATAACAGACTGCCCTGCAGCACCGCTCCGAACGCTGTCAACAAACAAACAAACAAATAACAGATTGCCCTGCAGCACCGCTCCGAACGCTGTCAACAAACAAACAAACAAATAACAGATTGCCCTGCAGCACCGCTCCGAACGCTGTCAACAAACAAACAAACAAATAACAGACTGCCCTGCAGCACCGCTCCGAACGCTGTCAACAAACAAACAAACAAATAACAGACTGCCCTGCAGCACCGCTCCAAACGCTGTCAACAAACAAACAAACAAATAACAGACTGCCCTGCAGCACCGCTCCGAACGCTGTCAACAAACAAACAAACAAATAACAGACTGCCCTGCAGCACCGCTCCGAACGCTGTCAACAAACAAACA
The DNA here is from genome assembly GCA_036324595.1 of Champsocephalus gunnari. Classification (NCBI taxonomy): domain Eukaryota; kingdom Metazoa; phylum Chordata; class Actinopteri; order Perciformes; family Channichthyidae; genus Champsocephalus; species Champsocephalus gunnari. The sequence goes on along the minus strand of CM070432.1, from coordinate 249,090 downwards.
AACAAATAACCAACAGACTGCCCTGCAGCACCGCTCCGAACGCTGTCAACAAACAAACAAACAAATAACAGACTGCCCTGCAGCACCGCTCCGAACGCTGTCAACAAACAAACAAACAAATAACAGACTGCCCTGCAGCACCGCTCCGAACGCTGTCAACAAACAAACAAACAAATAACAGACTGCCCTGCAGCACCGCTCCGAACGCTGTCAACAAACAAACAAACAAATAACAGACTGCCCTGCAGCACCGCTCCGAACGCTGTCAACAAACAAACAAACAAATAACAGACTGCCCTGCAGCACCGCTCCGAACGCTGTCAACAAACAAACAAACAAATAACAGACTGCCCTGCAGCACCGCTCCGAACGCTGTCAACAAACAAACAAACAAATAACAGACTGCCCTGCAGCACCGCTCCGAACGCTGTCAACAAACAAACAAACAAATAACAGATTGCCCTGCAGCACCGCTCCGAACGCTGTCAACAAACAAACAAACAAATAACAGACTGCCCTGCAGCACCGCTCCGAACGCTGTCAACAAACAAACAAACAAATAACAGACTGCCCTGCAGCACCGCTCCAAACGCTGTCAACAAACAAACAAACAAATAACAGACTGCCCTGCAGCACCGCTCCGAACGCTGTCAACAAACAAACCAACAAATAACCAACAGACTGCCCTGCAGCACCGCTCCGAACGCTGTCAACAAACAAACAAACAAATAAACAACCAAACAAACACATAAACAAACACACTAAGAAATAACTCACAGTTGATGGTGACGATCTTCGCCATGGTGACGCAGAAGAAGGCGAGCGGCTCCAGAGGAACTCTGACGAAGACGGCGGTGGCGATGAACACGAACATGATGACGAGGAGACTGCCGAGCACCCGGAGGCGCTGAGACACCCTGGGGGGGGCATCAGCAGGAGAGGACTCTTTAAAGTAGAGACACTACATACTGATATACACCTGAACATCAGCAGAGAGGACTCTTTAAAGTAGAGACACTACATACTGATATACACCTGAACATCAGCAGGAGAGGACTCTTTAAAGTAGAGACACTACATACTGATATACACCTGAACATCAGCAGGAGAGGACTCTTTAAAGTAGAGACACTACATACTGATATACACCTGAACATCAGCAGAGAGGACTCTTTAAAGTAGAAACTACATACTGATATACACCTGAACATCAGCAGGAGAGGACTCTTTAAAGTAGAAACTACATACTGATATACACCTGAACATCAGCAGGAGAGGACTCTTTAAAGTAGAAACTACATACTGATATACACCTGAACATCAGCAGGAGAGGACTCTTTAAAGTAGAGACACTACATACTGATATACACCTGAACATCAGCAGGAGAGAACTCTTTAAAGTAGAGACACTACGTACTGATATACACCTGAACATCAGCAGGAGAGGACTCTTTAAAGTAGAGACACTACACACTGATATACAGCTGAACATCAGCAGGAGAGGACTCTTTAAAGTAGAGACACTACACACTGATATACACCTGAACATCAGCAGGAGAGGACTCTTTAAAGTAGAGACACTACATACTG
>CM070432.1:172500-240000 GCA_036324595.1 Champsocephalus gunnari | reverse complement strand
CTCTAACGTTCTCTCTCTGAGACTGTCTTCAGTCCTGGTTCCAGTGGTTCCACCGGGTTCTAGTTCCTGGTTCCTCTGGATGCTGGTTCCTCTGGTTCCACCGGGTTCTAGTTCCTGGTTCCTCTGGGTTCCTGGTTCCTCTGCATGCTGGTTCCTCTGGTTCCAGTGGTTCTGCCGCAGCTTTTCCTCCTCGCTGTGTGTCTGCAGAGTCAGCAGCCAGGTGACCTTTGACCTCTGGTATCAGTGCATTAGTGGACTTTGATTCTGTTGAAATGACAATGCAAGATAACGCTCTCTGAGGTCTCACATGTTCCTCAGGTGGAACCATCAGGACTAAAGAGTCCTGGGGGTCACAGGGTTTCAACATGTCCTCCAGTGTTCTCTGACGGGTGGAGAGAACACCTGGCACCCTCCTGCAGTTGGCATCAGCCTCCAAAGGAACCTTGTAAGATACAGAAGGTGTTAATGTCAGTTATGAGGGGGGGAGGGGTCCCTGTATGAACACCTGCAGCTGATCATTGCTCTGACCCTGTCTCTTTCTGTCTCTGAAACTAAACCAAATCAACTAAACCGTCCACGCTGTAAACAAATCAACTAAACCGTCCACTCTGTAAACAAATCAACTAAACCGTCCACTCTGTAAACAAATCAACTAAACCGTCCACTCTGTAAACAAATCAACTAAACCGTCCACACTGTAAACAAATCAACTAAACCGTCCATTCTGTAAACAAATCAACTAAACCGTCCACGCTGTAAACAAATCAACTAAACCGTCCACTCTGTAAACAAATCAACTAAACCGTCCACTCTGTAAACAAATCAACTAAACCGTCCACTCTGTAAACAAATCAACTAAACCGTCCACGCTGTAAACAAATCAACTAAACCGTCCACTCTGTAAACAAATCAACTAAACCGTCCACTTTGTAAACAAATGAACTAAACCGTCCATTCTGTAAACAAATCAACTAAACCGTCCCCTCTGTAAACAAATGAACTAAACCGTCCACTCTGTAAACAAATCAACTAAACCGTCCACTTTGTAAACAAATCAACTAAACCGTCCACTCTGTAAACAAATCAACTAAACCGTCCACACTGTAAACAAATCAACTAAACCGTCCACACTGTAAACAAATCAACTAAACCGTCCACTCTGTAAACAAATCAACTAAACCGTCCACGCTGTAAACAAATCAACTAAACCGTCCACTCTGTAAACAAATCAACTAAACCGTCCACTCTGTAAACAAATCAACTAAACCGTCCACTCTGTAAACAAATCAACTAAACCGTCCACTCTGTAAACAAATCAACTAAACCGTCCACTCTGTAAACAAATCAACTAAACCGTCCACTCTGTAAACAAATCAACTAAACCGTCCCACTCTGTAAACAAATGAACTAAACCGTCCACTCTGTAAACAAATCAACTAAACCGTCCACTCTGTAAACAAATCAACTAAACCGTCCCACTCTGTAAACAAATGAACTAAACCGTCCACTCTGTAAACAAATCAACTAAACCGTCCACGCTGTAAACAAATCAACTAAACCGTCCACTCTGTAAACAAATCAACTAAACCGTCCACTCTGTAAACAAATCAACTAAACCGTCCACTCTGTAAACAAATCAACTAAACCGTCCCCTCTGTAAACAAATCAACTAAACCGTCCACACTGTAAACAAATCAACTAAACCGTCCCCTCTGTAAACAAATCAACTAAACCGTCCACTCTGTAAACAAATCAACTAAACCGTCCACTCTGTAAACAAATCAACTAAACCGTCCCCTCTGTAAACAAATCAACTAAACCGTCCACTCTGTAAACAAATCAACTAAACCGTCCCTCTGTAAACAAATCAACTAAACCGTCCACTCTGTAAACAAATCAACTAAACCGTCCACTCTGTAAACAAATCAACTAAACCGTCCACTCTGTAAACAAATCAACTAAACCGTCCACTCTGTAAACAAATCAACTAAACCGTCCACTCTGTAAACAAATCAACTAAACCGTCCACTCTGTAAACAAATCAACTAAACCGTCCACTCTGTAAACAAATCAACTAAACCGTCCACTCTGTAAACAAATCAACTAAACCGTCCACTCTGTAAACAAATCAACTAAACCGTCCACTCTGTAAACAAATCAACTAAACCGTCCACTCTGTAAACAAATCAACTAAACCGTCCACTCTGTAAACAAATCAACTAAACCGTCCACTCTGTAAACAAATCAACTAAACCGTCCACTCTGTAAACAAATCAACTAAACCGTCCACTCTGTAAACAAATCAACTAAACCGTCCACTCTGTAAACAAATCAACTAAACCGTCCACTCTGTAAACAAATCAACTAAACCGTCCCTCTGTAAACAAATCAACTAAACCGTCCACTCTGTAAACAAATCAACTAAACCGTCCACTCTGTAAACAAATCAACTAAACCGTCCACTCTGTAAACAAATCAACTAAACCGTCCACTCTGTAAACAAATCAACTAAACCGTCCACTCTGTAAACAAATCAACTAAACCGTCCACTCTGTAAACAAATCAACTAAACCGTCCACTCTGTAAACAAATCAACTAAACCGTCCACTCTGTAAACAAATCAACTAAACCGTCCACTCTGTAAACAAATCAACTAAACCGTCCACTCTGTAAACAAATCAACTAAACCGTCCACTCTGTAAACAAATCAACTAAACCGTCCACTCTGTAAACAAATCAACTAAACCGTCCACCCTGTAAACAAATCAACTAAACCGTCCACTCTGTAAACAAATCAACTAAACCGTCCACTCTGTAAACAAATCAACTAAACCGTCCACTCTGTAAACAAATCAACTAAACCGTCCACTCTGTAAACAAATCAACTAAACCGTCCACTCTGTAAACAAATCAACTAAACCGTCCACTCTGTAAACAAATCAACTAAACCGTCCACTCTGTAAACAAATCAACTAAACCGTCCACTCTGTAAACAAATCAACTAAACCGTCCACTCTGTAAACAAATCAACTAAACCGTCCACTCTGTAAACAAATCAACTAAACCGTCCACTCTGTAAACAAATCAACTAAACCGTCCACTCTGTAAACAAATCAACTAAACCGTCCACTCTGTAAACAAATCAACTAAACCGTCCACTCTGTAAACAAATCAACTAAACCGTCCACTCTGTAAACAAATCAACTAAACCGTCCACTCTGTAAACAAATCAACTAAACCGTCCACTCTGTAAACAAATCAACTAAACCGTCCACTCTGTAAACAAATCAACTAAACCGTCCACTCTGTAAACAAATCAACTAAACCGTCCACTCTGTAAACAAATCAACTAAACCGTCCACTCTGTAAACAAATCAACTAAACCGTCCACTCTGTAAACAAATCAACTAAACCGTCCACTCTGTAAACAAATCAACTAAACCGTCCACCTGTAAACAAATCAACTAAACCGTCCACTCTGTAAACAAATCAACTAAACCGTCCACTCTGTAAACAAATCAACTAAACCGTCCACTCTGTAAACAAATCAACTAAACCGTCCACTCTGTAAACAAATCAACTAAACCGTCCACTCTGTAAACAAATCAACTAAACCGTCCACTCTGTAAACAAATCAACTAAACCGTCCACTCTGTAAACAAATCAACTAAACCGTCCACTCTGTAAACAAATCAACTAAACCGTCCACTCTGTAAACAAATCAACTAAACCGTCCACTCTGTAAACAAATCAACTAAACCGTCCACTCTGTAAACAAATCAACTAAACCGTCCACTCTGTAAACAAATCAACTAAACCGTCCACTCTGTAAACAAATCAACTAAACCGTCCACTCTGTAAACAAATCAACTAAACCGTCCACTCTGTAAACAAATCAACTAAACCGTCCACTCTGTAAACAAATCAACTAAACCGTCCACTCTGTAAACAAATCAACTAAACCGTCCACTCTGTAAACAAATCAACTAAAACCGTCCACTCTGTAAACAAATCAACTAAACCGTCCACTCTGTAAACAAATCAACTAAACCGTCCACTCTGTAAACAAATCAACTAAACCGTCCACTCTGTAAACAAATCAACTAAACCGTCCACTCTGTAAACAAATCAACTAAACCGTCCACTCTGTAAACAAATCAACTAAACCGTCCACTCTGTAAACAAATCAACTAAACCGTCCACTCTGTAAACAAATCAACTAAACCGTCCACTCTGTAAACAAATCAACTAAACCGTCCACTCTGTAAACAAATCAACTAAACCGTCCACTCTGTAAACAAATCAACTAAACCGTCCACTCTGTAAACAAATCAACTAAACCGTCCACTCTGTAAACAAATCAACTAAACCGTCCCACTCTGTAAACAAATCAACTAAACCGTCCACTCTGTAAACAAATCAACTAAACCGTCCACTCTGTAAACAAATCAACTAAACCGTCCCACTCTGTAAACAAATCAACTAAACCGTCCACTCTGTAAACAAATCAACTAAACCGTCCACTCTGTAAACAAATCAACTAAACCGTCCACTCTGTAAACAAATCAACTAAACCGTCCACTCTGTAAACAAATCAACTAAACCGTCCACTCTGTAAACAAATCAACTAAACCGTCCACTCTGTAAACAAATCAACTAAACCGTCCACTCTGTAAACAAATCAACTAAACCGTCCACTCTGTAAACAAATCAACTAAACCGTCCACTCTGTAAACAAATCAACTAAACCGTCCACTCTGTAAACAAATCAACTAAACCGTCCACTCTGTAAACAAATCAACTAAACCGTCCACTCTGTAAACAAATCAACTAAACCGTCCACTCTGTAAACAAATCAACTAAACCGTCCACTCTGTAAACAAATCAACTAAACCGTCCACTCTGTAAACAAATCAACTAAACCGTCCACTCTGTAAACAAATCAACTAAACCGTCCACTCTGTAAACAAATCAACTAAACCGTCCACTCTGTAAACAAATCAACTAAACCGTCCACTCTGTAAACAAATCAACTAAACCGTCCACTCTGTAAACAAATCAACTAAACCGTCCACTCTGTAAACAAATCAACTAAACCGTCCACTCTGTAAACAAATCAACTAAACCGTCCACTCTGTAAACAAATCAACTAAACCGTCCACTCTGTAAACAAATCAACTAAACCGTCCACTCTGTAAACAAATCAACTAAACCGTCCACTCTGTAAACAAATCAACTAAACCGTCCACTCTGTAAACAAATCAACTAAACCGTCCACTCTGTAAACAAATCAACTAAACCGTCCACTCTGTAAACAAATCAACTAAACCGTCCACTCTGTAAACAAATCAACTAAACCGTCCACTCTGTAAACAAATCAACTAAACCGTCCACTCTGTAAACAAATCAACTAAACCGTCCACTCTGTAAACAAATCAACTAAACCGTCCACTCTGTAAACAAATCAACTAAACCGTCCACTCTGTAAACAAATCAACTAAACCGTCCACTCTGTAAACAAATCAACTAAACCGTCCACTCTGTAAACAAATCAACTAAACCGTCCACTCTGTAAACAAATCAACTAAACCGTCCACTCTGTAAACAAATCAACTAAACCGTCCACTCTGTAAACAAATCAACTAAACCGTCCCTCTGTAAACAAATCAACTAAACCGTCCACTCTGTAAACAAATCAACTAAACCGTCCACTCTGTAAACAAATCAACTAAACCGTCCACTCTGTAAACAAATCAACTAAACCGTCCACTCTGTAAACAAATCAACTAAACCGTCCACTCTGTAAACAAATCAACTAAACCGTCCACTCTGTAAACAAATCAACTAAACCGTCCACTCTGTAAACAAATCAACTAAACCGTCCACTCTGTAAACAAATCAACTAAACCGTCCACTCTGTAAACAAATCAACTAAACCGTCCACTCTGTAAACAAATCAACTAAACCGTCCACTCTGTAAACAAATCAACTAAACCGTCCACTCTGTAAACAAATCAACTAAACCGTCCACTCTGTAAACAAATCAACTAAACCGTCCCACTCTGTAAACAAATCAACTAAACCGTCCACTCTGTAAACAAATCAACTAAACCGTCCACTCTGTAAACAAATCAACTAAACCGTCCACTCTGTAAACAAATCAACTAAACCGTCCACTCTGTAAACAAATCAACTAAACCGTCCACTCTGTAAACAAATCAACTAAACCGTCCACTCTGTAAACAAATCAACTAAACCGTCCACTCTGTAAACAAATCAACTAAACCGTCCACTCTGTAAACAAATCAACTAAACCGTCCACTCTGTAAACAAATCAACTAAACCGTCCACTCTGTAAACAAATCAACTAAACCGTCCACTCTGTAAACAAATCAACTAAACCGTCCCACTCTGTAAACAAATCAACTAAAACCGTCCACTCTGTAAACAAATCAACTAAACCGTCCACTCTGTAAACAAATCAACTAAACCGTCCACTCTGTAAACAAATCAACTAAACCGTCCACTCTGTAAACAAATCAACTAAACCGTCCACTCTGTAAACAAATCAACTAAACCGTCCACTCTGTAAACAAATCAACTAAACCGTCCACTCTGTAAACAAATCAACTAAACCGTCCACTCTGTAAACAAATCAACTAAACCGTCCACGCTGTAAACAAATCAACTAAACCGTCCACTCTGTAAACAAATCAACTAAACCGTCCACTCTGTAAACAAATCAACTAAACCGTCCACTCTGTAAACAAATCAACTAAACCGTCCACTCTGTAAACAAATCAACTAAACCGTCCACTCTGTAAACAAATCAACTAAACCGTCCACTCTGTAAACAAATCAACTAAACCGTCCACTCTGTAAACAAATCAACTAAACCGTCCACTCTGTAAACAAATCAACTAAACCGTCCACTCTGTAAACAAATCAACTAAACCGTCCACTCTGTAAACAAATCAACTAAACCGTCCACTCTGTAAACAAATCAACTAAACCGTCCACTCTGTAAACAAATCAACTAAACCGTCCACTCTGTAAACAAATCAACTAAACCGTCCACTCTGTAAACAAATCAACTAAACCGTCCACTCTGTAAACAAATCAACTAAACCGTCCACTCTGTAAACAAATCAACTAAACCGTCCACTCTGTAAACAAATCAACTAAACCGTCCACTCTGTAAACAAATCAACTAAACCGTCCACTCTGTAAACAAATCAACTAAACCGTCCACTCTGTAAACAAATCAACTAAACCGTCCACTCTGTAAACAAATCAACTAAACCGTCCACTCTGTAAACAAATCAACTAAACCGTCCACTCTGTAAACAAATCAACTAAACCGTCCACTCTGTAAACAAATCAACTAAACCGTCCACTCTGTAAACAAATCAACTAAACCGTCCCACTCTGTAAACAAATCAACTAAACCGTCCACTCTGTAAACAAATCAACTAAACCGTCCACTCTGTAAACAAATCAACTAAACCGTCCACTCTGTAAACAAATCAACTAAACCGTCCACTCTGTAAACAAATCAACTAAACCGTCCACTCTGTAAACAAATCAACTAAACCGTCCACTCTGTAAACAAATCAACTAAACCGTCCACTCTGTAAACAAATCAACTAAACCGTCCACTCTGTAAACAAATCAACTAAACCGTCCACTCTGTAAACAAATCAACTAAACCGTCCACTCTGTAAACAAATCAACTAAACCGTCCACTCTGTAAACAAATCAACTAAACCGTCCACTCTGTAAACAAATCAACTAAACCGTCCCACTCTGTAAACAAATCAACTAAACCGTCCACTCTGTAAACAAATCAACTAAACCGTCCACTCTGTAAACAAATCAACTAAACCGTCCACTCTGTAAACAAATCAACTAAACCGTCCACTCTGTAAACAAATCAACTAAACCGTCCACTCTGTAAACAAATCAACTAAACCGTCCCTGAAACAAATACTAAACGTCCACTGAAACAAATCAACTAAACCGTCCACTCTGTAAACAAATCAACTAAACCGTCCACTCTGTAAACAAATCAACTAAACCGTCCACTCTGTAAACAAATCAACTAAACCGTCCACTCTGTAAACAAATCAACTAAACCGTCCACTCTGTAAACAAATCAACTAAACCGTCCACTCTGTAAACAAATCAACTAAACCGTCCACTCTGTAAACAAATCAACTAAACCGTCCACTCTGTAAACAAATCAACTAAACCGTCCACTCTGTAAACAAATCAACTAAACCGTCCACTCTGTAAACAAATCAACTAAACCGTCCACTCTGTAAACAAATCAACTAAACCGTCCACTCTGTAAACAAATCAACTAAACCGTCCCACTCTGTAAACAAATCAACTAAACCGTCCACTCTGTAAACAAATCAACTAAACCGTCCACTCTGTAAACAAATCAACTAAACCGTCCACTCTGTAAACAAATCAACTAAACCGTCCACTCTGTAAACAAATCAACTAAACCGTCCACTCTGTAAACAAATCAACTAAACCGTCCACTCTGTAAACAAATCAACTAAACCGTCCCACTCTGTAAACAAATCAACTAAACCGTCCACTCTGTAAACAAATCAACTAAACCGTCCACTCTGTAAACAAATCAACTAAACCGTCCACTCTGTAAACAAATCAACTAAACCGTCCACTCTGTAAACAAATCAACTAAACCGTCCACTCTGTAAACAAATCAACTAAACCGTCCCACTCTGTAAACAAATCAACTAAACCGTCCACTCTGTAAACAAATCAACTAAACCGTCCACTCTGTAAACAAATCAACTAAACCGTCCACTCTGTAAACAAATCAACTAAACCGTCCACTCTGTAAACAAATCAACTAAACCGTCCCACTCTGTAAACAAATCAACTAAACCGTCCACTCTGTAAACAAATCAACTAAACCGTCCACTCTGTAAACAAATCAACTAAACCGTCCCACTCTGTAAACAAATCAACTAAACCGTCCACTCTGTAAACAAATCAACTAAACCGTCCACTCTGTAAACAAATCAACTAAACCGTCCACCTGTAAACAAATCAACTAAACCGTCCACTCTGTAAACAAATCAACTAAACCGTCCACTCTGTAAACAAATCAACTAAACCGTCCCACTCTGTAAACAAATCAACTAAACCGTCCACTCTGTAAACAAATCAACTAAACCGTCCACTCTGTAAACAAATCAACTAAACCGTCCACTCTGTAAACAAATCAACTAAACCGTCCACTCTGTAAACAAATCAACTAAACCGTCCACTCTGTAAACAAATCAACTAAACCGTCCACTCTGTAAACAAATCAACTAAACCGTCCACTCTGTAAACAAATCAACTAAACCGTCCACTCTGTAAACAAATCAACTAAACCGTCCACTCTGTAAACAAATCAACTAAACCGTCCCTCTGTAAACAAATCAACTAAACCGTCCACTCTGTAAACAAATCAACTAAACCGTCCACTCTGTAAACAAATCAACTAAACCGTCCACCTGTAAACAAATCAACTAAACCGTCCACTCTGTAAACAAATCAACTAAACCGTCCACTCTGTAAACAAATCAACTAAACCGTCCACTCTGTAAACAAATCAACTAAACCGTCCACTCTGTAAACAAATCAACTAAACCGTCCACTCTGTAAACAAATCAACTAAACCGTCCACTCTGTAAACAAATCAACTAAACCGTCCACTCTGTAAACAAATCAACTAAACCGTCCACTCTGTAAACAAATCAACTAAACCGTCCACTCTGTAAACAAATCAACTAAACCGTCCCACTCTGTAAACAAATCAACTAAACCGTCCACTCTGTAAACAAATCAACTAAACCGTCCACTCTGTAAACAAATCAACTAAACCGTCCACTCTGTAAACAAATCAACTAAACCGTCCCACTCTGTAAACAAATCAACTAAACCGTCCCACTCTGTAAACAAATCAACTAAACCGTCCCACTCTGTAAACAAATCAACTAAACCGTCCACTCTGTAAACAAATCAACTAAACCGTCCACTCTGTAAACAAATCAACTAAACCGTCCACTCTGTAAACAAATCAACTAAACCGTCCACTCTGTAAACAAATCAACTAAACCGTCCACTCTGTAAACAAATCAACTAAACCGTCCACTCTGTAAACAAATCAACTAAACCGTCCACTCTGTAAACAAATCAACTAAACCGTCCACTCTGTAAACAAATCAACTAAACCGTCCACTCTGTAAACAAATCAACTAAACCGTCCACTCTGTAAACAAATCAACTAAACCGTCCACTCTGTAAACAAATCAACTAAACCGTCCACTCTGTAAACAAATCAACTAAACCGTCCACGCTGTAAACAAATCAACTAAAACCGTCCCACTCTGTAAACAAATCAACTAAACCGTCCACTCTGTAAACAAATCAACTAAACCGTCCACTCTGTAAACAAATCAACTAAACCGTCCACTCTGTAAACAAATCAACTAAACCGTCCACTCTGTAAACAAATCAACTAAACCGTCCCACTCTGTAAACAAATCAACTAAACCGTCCACTCTGTAAACAAATCAACTAAACCGTCCACTCTGTAAACAAATCAACTAAACCGTCCACTCTGTAAACAAATCAACTAAACCGTCCACTCTGTAAACAAATCAACTAAACCGTCCACTCTGTAAACAAATCAACTAAACCGTCCACTCTGTAAACAAATCAACTAAACCGTCCACTCTGTAAACAAATCAACTAAACCGTCCACTCTGTAAACAAATCAACTAAACCGTCCACTCTGTAAACAAATCAACTAAACCGTCCACTCTGTAAACAAATCAACTAAACCGTCCACTCTGTAAACAAATCAACTAAACCGTCCACTCTGTAAACAAATCAACTAAACCGTCCACTCTGTAAACAAATCAACTAAACCGTCCACTCTGTAAACAAATCAACTAAACCGTCCCACTCTGTAAACAAATCAACTAAACCGTCCACTCTGTAAACAAATCAACTAAACCGTCCACTCTGTAAACAAATCAACTAAACCGTCCACTCTGTAAACAAATCAACTAAACCGTCCCCTCTGTAAACAAATCAACTAAACCGTCCCACTCTGTAAACAAATCAACTAAACCGTCCCACTCTGTAAACAAATCAACTAAACCGTCCACTCTGTAAACAAATCAACTAAACCGTCCACTCTGTAAACAAATCAACTAAACCGTCCACTCTGTAAACAAATCAACTAAACCGTCCACTCTGTAAACAAATCAACTAAACCGTCCACTCTGTAAACAAATCAACTAAACCGTCCACTCTGTAAACAAATCAACTAAACCGTCCACTCTGTAAACAAATCAACTAAACCGTCCACTCTGTAAACAAATCAACTAAACCGTCCACTCTGTAAACAAATCAACTAAACCGTCCACTCTGTAAACAAATCAACTAAACCGTCCACTCTGTAAACAAATCAACTAAACCGTCCCACTCTGTAAACAAATCAACTAAACCGTCCACTCTGTAAACAAATCAACTAAACCGTCCACTCTGTAAACAAATGAACTAAACCGTCCACTCTGTAAACAAATCAACTAAACCGTCCACTCTGTAAACAAATCAACTAAACCGTCCACTCTGTAAACAAATCAACTAAACCGTCCACTCTGTAAACAAATCAACTAAACCGTCCACTCTGTAAACAAATCAACTAAACCGTCCACGCTGTAAACAAATCAACTAAACCGTCCACTCTGTAAACAAATCAACTAAACCGTCCACTCTGTAAACAAATCAACTAAACCGTCCACTCTGTAAACAAATCAACTAAACCGTCCACTCTGTAAACAAATCAACTAAACCGTCCACTCTGTAAACAAATCAACTAAACCGTCCACTCTGTAAACAAATCAACTAAACCGTCCACTCTGTAAACAAATCAACTAAACCGTCCACTCTGTAAACAAATCAACTAAACCGTCCACTCTGTAAACAAATCAACTAAACCGTCCACTCTGTAAACAAATCAACTAAACCGTCCACTCTGTAAACAAATCAACTAAACCGTCCACTCTGTAAACAAATCAACTAAACCGTCCACTCTGTAAACAAATCAACTAAACCGTCCCCCTCTGTAAACAAATCAACTAAACCGTCCACTCTGTAAACAAATCAACTAAACCGTCCCCTCTGTAAACAAATGAACTAAACCGTCCCACTCTGTAAACAAATCAACTAAACCGTCCCACTCTGTAAACAAATCAACTAAACCGTCCCACTCTGTAAACAAATCAACTAAGGTGACCTCGTGTGAAACAGCAGCTGCAGTCGGTGCTCGTGGTGAAGTTCATTACAGATCAATCATTAACAGCAGATTAGTGTGAACCTTTGACCTTTGACCTTTGACCCCCTCCTCCATCAGGGAGGGTCTGCTGCTGATACCTTCCTTCATTATGCACTACATCACTACAAAGACACGAGAACTACCATACGAGTATATGTAGTAATAATAATAATAGATTAATTTTAAAGGTGCTCAAAGACGCTTTGCAGATATAGTGAAAAGAAAAGAACAACAAATAAATATATAGTTAAAGTTAAAGTCAAACTAGAAAATGCATTTCCTGCAGAAAATGCGTGTGAATGAAAACTGTGAACATTTATGGCTGCTTTTAGCTGAAAATGCAGAAAAAGCTTAATATTTAAAAGAGGTTTAAAAAAGGTGTAAACAACAACATGTGTAGCCCTGATGTCCTGAAAGAGCTGAATCAGGTAATAGTGGAATGGGTTCTGCAGCTGAGAAGAGGCTGAAGGAGTTACATAGCAGATGTCAGTAGGAGTGAATGAATTTGTATTAAGATGAGAGAAGAAAGTAAAAAGGCTTGGGAAAGCAGAAGAATATTTGAACTGCAAACTTTTGAACTAACTTGATGGTGAATGATCTGTGTCGCCATGGCAACGACATTTGATGACACCCCATACAACGCTTAGATGCATTGATGGCTGCATCGTTATCAAACCTGTGAAGTTCTGGGCTGTTTGGAGTATTTTCACTGAAGCTATGAGAAAACCGTGTTTCAAGGCGAGCATTGTGTTGCCATGGCAACGGCATTTGAAGAAATCTCAAGACTGTCCCGAAGATGTCTTCACAGCTGGACTGTTGAAGTCTGCGTGGTTGTGTGTGTGTGTGTGTGTGTGGTTGGTGTGTGTGTGTGTGGTGGTGTTGGTGTGTGTGTGTGTGTGTGTGGTGGTGTGTGTGTGTGTGTGTGTGGTGGTTGAAGTCTGCTGCATGTCAGGTGGAGTGATGACATCATCGTGTTCCATTACACTGGTGTTTATAGTTGAGCTAACGAGGTGCCTAGACTTCAACGGCTTCATTGTTCTGAATGAGAGATGAACCTCTTACATGTGAACGTTTATGTGGAGGAACCGTAACAGATATCTGTGAAATTTCAAAACGTGAAGCATGTCAACGAAGTTGAGTATCTGAAGTGTAATTTTGTGTGTAGTTTCGGGTTAATAATGTGGCCTTTTTGGCAGTTTAACTAAAGGTGTGCGGCTGCTGCCGTGAGGAAATATCTGCCTGAAATTACAATGGGCTTCAATGGAGGAATGTTGAACGTTTTTGTCACTTCGTGCCCTCAAGAGGCATTTTGTCTAATATCTTTTCTTATTTTATTTTTATTTTCCAACCTAGGAGAGGTTTTCCTACGTTTTCCATGAACAAAGATGTCTGAGGAGTGTAGGGTTTGGGAAGTATGGCAAGTTTAAAACATTTTTGGGGAGAATGTTGAGCTGTCCTGCACTCAGATCAGAGCACTCTGGAGTTAACGAGCTGCTCCACTCTAATGTAGACATCTGAAAAGGCCTCTCTACCAAGCTCCAAACTAAATCAATATCTCACAATGTTTAAAAGATATCAAAGTAAAAGTCAAGTTTGGATAGCTGAAGGTCTTGTGGTCATTTGAAAGTTGGAATGAAGGGTCTGGCGCAAAGTGTAGGAAAACAGGATTTGAAGGCATCTCCCATTGACTTCAATGTTAAACAAATAGTTTAAAAAGCTGAATATTTCAAAAAGTATGAAATATTTTTGAAAAAGTTGAAGGTTTCTTATCAATTGCTGAACAGGCTGAATAGTTTAATATTTGAATGGTTTCTGTAGCTGCAAGTAAGCTGAAGTTATGGAGAGCCAAAGTGTTGAAGGGGTGGTCTCTCTGGCTTTTGTTTAATTATCTATTTATTCATTTAGTTCTTTATTTTAATATTTATAACACAGGATTTCATAAAGTATTTTTTAAATAGTTTATACATTATTCAAATATAGGAATAGTAGATAGGATTACTTAAGATATAGTACCTTATATTTCATATTTTTTCCCTTCAGACCCTTCACCCACCCCCCATTACCCTCTGCTGGTCTATGCCTTGTAGAGGGTACGGTCCCCTCTGCTGGTCTATGGCCTTGTAGAGGGTAACGGTCCCCTCTGCTGGTCTATGGCCTTGTAGAGGGTAACGGTCCCCTCTGCTGGTCTAGGCCTTGTAGAGGGTAGCGGTCCCCTCTGCTGGTCTATGGCCTTGTAGAGGGTAACGGTCCCCTCTGCTGGTCTATGGCCTTGTAGAGGGTAACGGTCCCCTCTGCTGGTCTATGGCCTTGTAGAGGGTAACGGTCCCCTCTGCTGGTCTATGGCCTTGTAGAGGGTAACGGTCCCCTCTGCTGGTCTATGGCCTTGTAGAGGGTAACGGTCCCCCTCTGCTGGTCTATGGCCTTGTAGAGGGTAACGGTCCCCTCTGCTGGTCTATGGCCTTGTAGAGGGTAACGGTCCCCTCTGCTGGTCTATGGCCTTGTAGAGGGTAACGGTCCCCTCTGCTGGTCTATGGCCTTGTAGAGGGTAACGGTCCCCTCTGCTGGTCTATGGCCTTGTAGAGGGTAGCGGTCCCCTCTGCTGGTCTATGGCCTTGTAGAGGGTAACGGTCCCCTCTGCTGGTCTATGGCCTTGTAGAGGGTAACGGTCCCCTCTGCTGGTCTATGGCCTTGTAGAGGGTAACGGTCCCTCTGCGGTCTATGGCCTTGTAGAGGGTAACGGTCCCCTCTGCTGGTCTATGGCCTTGTAGAGGGTAACGGTCCCCTCTGCTGGTCTATGGCCTTGTAGAGGGTAGCGGTCCCCTCTGCTGGTCTATGGCCTTGTAGAGGGTAACGGTCCCCTCTGCTGGTCTATGGCCTTGTAGAGGGTAACGGTCCCCTCTGCTGGTCTATGGCCTTGTAGAGGGTAACGGTCCCCTCTGCTGGTCTATGGCCTTGTAGAGGGTAACGGTCCCCTCTGCTGGTCTATGGCCTTGTAGAGGGTAACGGTCCCCTCTGCTGGTCTATGGCCTTGTAGAGGGTAACGGTCCCCTCTGCTGGTCTATGGCCTTGTAGAGGGTAGCGGTCCCCTCTGCTGGTCTATGGCCTTGTAGAGGGTAACGGTCCCCTCTGCTGTCTATGGCCTTGTAGCAGGGTAACGGTCCCCTCTGCTGGTCTATGGCCTTGTAGAGGGTAACGGTCCCCTCTGCTGGTCTATGGCCTTGTAGAGGGTAGACGGTCCCTCTGCTGGTCTATGGCCTTGTAGAGGTAACGGTCCCCTCTGCTGGTCTATGGCCTTGTAGAGGGTAACGGTCCCCTCTGCTGTCTATGGCCTTGTAGAGGGTAACGGTCCCCTCTGCTGGTCTATGGCCTTGTAGAGGGTAACGGTCCCCTCTGCTGGTTCTATGGCCTTGTAGAGGGTAACGGTCCCCTCTGCCGGTCTATGGCCTTGTAGAGGGTAACGGTCCCCTCTGCTGGTCTATGGCCTTGTAGAGGGTACGGTCCCCTCTGCGGTCTATGGCCTTGTAGAGGGTAACGGTCCCCTCTGCTGGTCTATGGCCTTGTAGAGGGTAACGGTCCCCTCTGCTGGTCTATGGCCTTGTAGAGGGTAACGGTCCCCTCTGCTGGTCTATGGCCTTGTAGAGGGTAGCGGTCCCCTCTGCGGTCTATGGCCTTGTAGAGGGTACGGTCCCCCTTGCGGCTATGGCCTTGTAGGGTAACGGTCCCCTCTGCCGGTCTATGGCCTTGTAGAGGGTAGCGGTCCCCTCTGCTGGTCTATGGCCTTGTAGAGGTAACGGTCCCCTCTGCTGGGTCTATGGCCTTGTAGAGGGTAACGGTCCCCTCTGCTGGTCTATGGCCTTGTAGAGGGTAACGGTCCCCTCTGCTGGTCTATGGCCTTGTAGAGGGTAACGGTCCCCTCTGCTGGTCTATGGCCTTGTAGAGGGTAACGGTCCCCTCTGCTGGTCTATGGCCTTGTAGAGGGTAGCGGTCCCCTCTGCTGGTCTATGGCCTTGTAGAGGTAACGGTCGCTGCTGAGATACGGCGTAGAGGGTAGGCACCCTCTGACGAAGAGATAGGTTGTTGAGCTCCCTCTCTCTGGTTCTTATATATATCTATGTACTGAGGGTTAGGAGCTAGGAAAGGTCTTGTCACTGCTCGGGTCTTGATGGATTGAGTGGGAAGTTCATGAGATCTTTCTAGAGGGTCATCAAGAATAACTGTATCCAGTGACCTTTGACCTCTCTGTCTGTGTCTGTGTGTTCTCTTGTTCCGGTTAACCCAGCCACGTCTTTGTTCTTGTTTTGTATCTATCTCTACGCCGGATCCGGAGTCCAGGCTGGTCCTCTTGCTGTAGTCCTGTGTCCTGGATCCTCTATCCTGAGTTCTGGATCAAGTCGTGGACTTCGGGTCGTGGCTGAACCCGTCTCTGCGGTCCTGCTGGGTCTCGTCATGCTGCTTCCCTGATGGCTCCCACAGGGTTGTAGCTGACATCCTCGTGGATTCATCTCCTCATTACAGACACATGCATTTCCTAACATTCGGCTCTATGCTGTGAAATGTATTATCTCTTGATTCACACACGGCATCTATTGCAGTCTGTCCGTCCTGGAGAGGATCCTCCTCTGCTGCTGCTCCTGAGGTTTCTCCATGTTCCCTTAGACTGGGTTTTCTCTGGAAGTGTTTCCTTGTACGATGTGAGGGTCTGAGGACAGAGGGTCTGAGGACAGAGGGTCTGAGGACAGAGGGTCTAAGACAGAGGGTCTGAGGACAGAGGGTCTAAGGACAGAGGGTCGAGGACAGAGGGTCTAAGGACAGAGGGTCAAGGACAGAGGGTCGAGGACAGAGGGTCTGAGGACAGAGGGTCTGAGGACAGAGGGTCTAAGGACAGAGGGTCTGAGGAAAGAGGGTCTAAGGACAGAGGGTCTAAGGACAGAGGTCGAGGACAGAGGGTCTGAGGACAGAGGGTCTAAGGACAGAGGGTCTGAGGACAGAGGGTCTGAGGACAGAGGGTCTGACAGGGGCTAGGACAGAGGGTCTAGACAGAGGGTCTGAGGACAGAGGGTCTAAGGACAGAGGGTCTGAGGACAGAGGGTCTAAGGACAGAGGGTCTAAGGACAGAGGGTCTAAGGACAGAGGGTCCGAGGACAGAGGGTCTGAGGACAGAGGGTCTAAGGACAGAGGGTCCGAGGACAGAGGGTCTGAGGACAGAGGTCTAGGACAGAGGTCTAAGGACAGAGGGTCTAAGGACAGAGGGTCTGAGGACAGAGGGTCTGAGGACAGAGGGTCTGAGGACAGAGGGCGACAGAGGGTCTGAGGACAGAGGGTCTGAGGACAGAGGGTCTGAGGACAGAGGGTCTAAGGACAGAGGGTCTGAGCACAGAGGGTCTGAGGACAGAGGGTCTAAGGACAGAGGGTCTAGACAGAGGGTCTGAGGACAGAGGGTCTGAGGACAGAGGGTCTGAGCACAGAGGGTCTGAGGACAGAGGGTCTGAGCACAGAGGGTCTGAGACAGAGGGTCTGAGACAGAGGGTCTGAGGACAGAGGGTCTGAGCACAGAGGTCTGAGCACAGAGGGTCTGAGCACAGAGGGTCTGAGCACAGAGGGTCTGAGGACAGAGGGTCTGAGGACAGAGGGTCTGAGGACAGAGGGTCTGAGGACAGAGGTCTAAGGACAGAGGGTCTGAGCACAGAGGATCTGAGGACAGAGGGGTCTGAGGACAGAGGGTCTGAGCACAGAGGGTCTGAGCACAGAGGGTCTGAGGACAGAGGGTCTGAGGACAGAGGGTCTGAGGACAGAGGGTCTGAGGACAGAGGGTCTTTGGCTCCACCAGACATCGCTTATAAATGTGCTCTATAAATAAAACTTGATTTGATTTGAAACACTATATCACTACAAGGATACTAGTACTACCATAACGAGTATATGTGGTACACATTCTACAGAGGGTATCTCGGTATGGATTTGACTGATCAGTTTTCGGATCTGATTCCAGTCGTAAAATAAACCTCAAACTCGTTTCTAGAGAAATTAATAAACTTTATTTCTATCGAACGCTCGGGTACAGATTGATTAGCTGATTACATCCTGATGGGGGTCCTGATGGGGGTCCTGATGGGGGTCCTGATGGGGGTCCTGATGGGCGTCCTGATGGGCGTCCTGATGGGGGTCCTGATGGGGTCCTGATGGGCGTCCTGATGGGGGTCCTGATGGGGGTCCTGATGGGCGTCCTGATGGGTCCTGATGGGGTCCTGATGGGCGTCCTGATGGGGTCCTGATGGGCGTCCTGATGGGGGTCCTGATGGGCGTCCTGATGGGGGTCCTGATGGGGTCCTGATGGGCGTCCTGATGGGGGTCCTGATGGGGTCCTGACGGGCGTCCTGGTAGGGGGGTCCTGATGGGGTCTGATGGGGGTCCTGATGGGGGGGGTCACTCAGCTTTGGTTTTCTTCACCGCTCCAGGTAGACGGTCCTGCAGCCTGAAACACAGATATTACTTTAGAAAAAGTCTGTAACTGATACTCTATATATATATCAGTGGTGAACCGTCAGGGCCTTCAAGGTATTCAGAGTCTACAGGAGGGGGGGTGTCTTCAGGAGGGGGGGTGTCTACAGGAAGGAGGGGGGTTGTCTACAGGAAGGGGGGGTGTGTCTACAGGAAGGAGGGGGTGTCTACAGGAAGGAGGGTGTCTACAGAAGGAGGGGGTGTCTACAGGAAGTGTCTACAGGAAGGAGGGGGGTGTCTACAGGAAGAGTGTCTACAGGAAGGGGGGGTGTCTACAGGAAGGGGGGTGTCTACAGGAAGGAGGGGTGTCTACCGAAGGAGGGGGTGTCTACAGTGTTAAGGAGGGGGGTGTCTACAGGAAGTGTCTACAGGAAGTGTCTACAGGAAGGAGGGGGTGTCTACAGGAAGGGGGGGTGTCTTTATCAGGAGGGGGGGGGTTCTACAGGAAGGCGGGTATCTACAGAAGGAGTGGTGTGTCTTCAGATGGGGGTCTACAGGAAGGGGGGGTGTCTACAGGAGGGGGGGTGTCCTAAAGGAGGGGGTGTGTCTTCAGGAAGGCGGGTCTGACAGGAAGTGGGGAGAGGGTGTCTACAGGAAGGGTGGGGTGTCCCTACAGGAAGGAGGGAGGTCTACGGAAGGGGGGGTTGTCTACAGGAAAGGGGGGGGTCTACAGAAAGGGGGGGGGTCTACAGGAAGGGGGGGTGTTTTACAGGAAGGGGAGTGTCTACAGGAAGGGGGAGTGGGGGGGTCTACAGGAAGGAGGGGGTGTCTACTGAAGGGGGGGTGTCTACAGAAGGAGGGGGTGGTCTACAGGAAGGGGGGGTGTCTACAGAAGGGGGGGGCTACAGGAAGGAGGGGGGGTCAACAGGAAGGGGAGGGGGTCCGACAGGAAGGAGCGGTGTCTTCAGGAGGGGGGGGTCTACAGGAAGGAGGGGTGTCTACAGGAAGGGGGGGTGTCTACAGGAAGGGGGGGTCTACAGGAAGGAGGGGTGCTACAGGAAGAGGGGGTGGTCTACAGAAGGGGAGTGTCCCCTACAGGAAGAGCGGTGTCTTCAGAGGGGGGGGGTCCTACATGAAAGGAGGGTGTCCTACAGGAGGGGGGTGTCCTTCAGGAGGGGGTGTCTACAAAGGGGGGGGGTGTTCTACAGGTATAAGGGGGGGGGTGTCTAACAAAAGGGGGGTGTCTACAGGAGAGGGTGTCTACAGGAGAGGGGGTGTCTACATGTGGAGGGGGTGTCCTACAGGAAGGGTGGGGGTTGTCTACCGGAAGGGGGGTGGTGTCTACTGGAAGGGGGGGGGTGTCCTACAGGAAGGGGGGGTGTCGACAGGAAGGGGTGTCTACAGGACTGGGAGTGTCTACAGGAGGGGGGGTCAACAGGAAGGAGGGGGTTTCTACAGAGGGGGAGTTGTCTACAGGAAGGAGCGGGGTTCTACAGGAAGGAGCGGTGTCGACAGGATGGGGAGGTCTCAGAGGGGGGGGGTCTACTGGAAGAGGGGGTGTCTACAGAAGGGGGGTGTCTACAGGAAGGGGGGGTCACAGGAAGGAAGGGGGTGTCCTACAGGAAGGGGAGTGTCTACAGAAAAAGAAAAAACAGAAGGAGGGGTGTCTACAGGAAGGGGAGGGGGGGTGTCTACAGGAAGGGGGGGGTCTACTGGAAGGGAGTGTCTAACAGAAGAGCGGTGTTATTCAGGAGGGGGGGTCTACAGGAACGAGGGGTGTCTACAAGGAATGAGGGGTGTCTACAGAGGGGGTGTCTACAGGAGGGGGGGTCTACAGGAGGGGGGTGTCTACACAGGAAGGAGGGGTGTCTACAGGAAAGGGGGGGTGTCCTACAGGAAGGAGGGGGTGTCCTACAGAAGAGGAGTGTCTACAGGAAGGAGCATCTGGTGTCTTCAGGAGGGGGGGTGTCTTCAGGAGGGGGGTGTCTACAGGAAGGAGGGGGGTTGTTCTACAGGAGGGGGGTGTCTACAGGAGGGGTGGGTGTCTCAGGAGGGGGGGTGTCTTCAGGAGGGGTGGTGTCTTCAGGAGGGGGGTGTCTACAGGAAGGGAGGGGGTTCTACAGGAAGGATGGGGTGTCCTACAGGAAGGGGGGGTGTCTACAGAAGGGGGGGTGTCCTACAGAAGGCGGGGTGGTCTACTGAAGGAGCGGGTGTCTTCAGGAGGGGGGGTCTACAGGAAGGAGGGGTGTCCCTACAGGAGGGGGGTGTCTTCTGGAGGGGGGTCTACAGGAAGAGGGGGTGCTACAGGAAGAGAGTGTCTACAGAAGGAGGCGTGTCTTCAGAGGGGGTTGGGTGGTCCCCCCTACAGAAGGAGGGGGTTCTACAGGAGGGGGGGGTGTCTTCAGGGGGGGAATTGGGAGGCGGGCTCCAGGAAAGAGGGGGGTGTCTACAGGAAGGGGTGGTGTCCTTACAGAAAGGGGGGTGTCCGACAGAAAGGGGGGGGTGTCTACAGGAGGGGGGGTGGTCTTCAGGGAGTCGAGGGGGGTTGTTTACGGAAAGGGGGGTGTCCTACAGGAAGGAAGGGGGGGTGGCTACGGAAGGAGGGTGTCTACAGGAAGGGTGTCCTACAGGAAGGGGGGTCTACAGACGGGGGGGTCTACAGGAAGGGGGTCTACTGGAAGGGGGTCTACAGAGGTCCAGTTTGGGAATACACACGGTGAACACTGGCTATAATAACAATAGTGTTATGTTTTCGCATGGGGTTGTTGTTGTTTTACTGTGTGCTTCTTCTACCCCTCACTACTCTGTCTTTCCGTCGTCTGCAAGGCTGTGTGTGACGGGGGGGGTGTTGCTGTACTCCTGGCGCAGATGAGGCACACCTGTCCCCACTCACTTGATTACCTGCTCTTTAAGAGCCCGCTCCTCACTTCTCTCCAGAGTAACGTCCAGGCTGGCCCGCGTCCGGAGGCACTCTCTGCCATAGCACGTCCTGCAGGACCGCGGTCCGAGTGCCTCTCTGCCAAGAGTACGTCCCTGCTTGGCCCGCGGTCCCGGAGTGCCACTCTGCCAGAGACTCCCTGCTGGCCCGCGGTCACCGAGTGCCTCTCTGCCAGAGTACGTCCTGCTGCCCGCGGTCCGGATGCCTCTCGGCAGAGCAACGTCCTGCCTGGCCCGCGGCTCCCGGAGTTGCCCTCTCTGCTAGAGCACGTCCTGCTGGCCCGCGGTCCCGATGCCTCCGTTTCAGAGCACGTCCTGGCTGGGCCCTGGTCCGGAGTGCCTCTCCTGCCAGAGTACGGTCCTGCTGGCCCGCGGTCCGGAGTGCCTCTATGCCAGAAGCACGTCCCTGCGGCCCGCTGTCCGGAGTCCCTCTCTGCCAGAGCACGTCCTGCTGGCCCTCGGTCCGGAGTGCCTCCTCCTGCCAGAGCACGTCCCTCTGGCCCGCGGTCCCCTCTCTGCCAGAGCACGTCCTGCTGGACCGCGTCCCTCTCTGCCCAGGCACGTCCTGCTGCCTCGTGGTCTGAGTGCCTATCTGCTGCCAGAGTACTTCCCTGCTGGCCCCGCGGTCCCGGAGTGCCTCTCAGCCAGAGTACGTCCTGCTGGCCCCGCGGTCCGGAGTGCCTCTCTCTGCAAGAGTACGTCCTGCTGGCCCCGTCTCTAGTGCCTCACTGCAAGCTGAGTCTGCGTGGGCTATGGGGGGGAGTAGTTAAGGAGTTCTTTTTGATTTGGTCGGGAACGTTTTTCCAGCGCAGCTTTGGGTTTGGATTACTACGGCCAGCCAAGCTCCCTGTCGTCAGCACTCTGCCTTGACTACCGGGGGGGAGGATACTCTAGGGAAACGGATTATTGTGTCAGTCTCTGCTTTGGGGTCCCATTAGTATCTAAACTCACAGATAGTTAATACACGAGTAACTCACGTGTTCATCTTCTCCTCGACTCTGACCGAACCAACGGCACGTACCCATCAATCTGAGTCTGTACACACACACACATCACACACACAACACACACCCCAACACAACACAGCACACACACACACACACACACACAACAACACACACACCGATTACAAGGTCTTCTCTGGTTCTTGGTCTTGTTCTGTCATAATCAGATAGACCTCTTCTTCTGGTAGAGAGTGGCAGGTGAAAACAGGGATGTCGCTGGAACCAGAGAGAACCTTCTTTAGGTTTTCATTTCTTAACAAGATGATTTAAACGAGATGGTTTAAAGGGACCTATCATGCAAAATGCACTTTTGATGTCTTCTCTAAATCACCATGTGCCCCCGTGTGTCCCCGAGTGTCCCCAGTGTGTCCCCCGGTGTGTCCCCGGTGTGTCGGGGACTCACCGAAGGGTCCAGAAATAATCCCTCCTCCTCTCCTTTTCCCACCGTACCCAAATCTCTAAAACGGGAACAACGGAGCTGATCCAGATGTGCGTCCGATTATACCGTAACATCAGTATTTGGACCCACGGGACAATAAGAAAGCTGCTATCCAGAAACAATGCCCGACTGTTCTGGACGTAATATGGTCGGTGTTTACATTAGCATGCTAACACTAAGAGCTAACCTGTGCTGGAGAGCATGTGTGTGAAGAAGCAGGAAGTAGAAAGGAACTCAGCTCGTGGTGTAACCGGGAGAGAGGAAAGCCTTTGAGCTCCAGACTGTTTCAGAGCCTTGATGATCCGTGATATGGAGTTTCATCACGGCAGCGTTTAGTTTAGACGGTAGCTGCCGGGTCCCCATGAGCTCAGACCCTCCTCTTTAAAGCTTTATCCCCAAATCAGCGCTTTAGAAACAGGAAGGTGAAACAGAGGGACATGAGGCGTGGCGAGAGATGGGTGATCTGTTTAGAGCAAAACCCTTCATAGATATGTGTTTTTATATATTCTATTAGGGCTGTCAAAATTATCGCGCGTTTAACGGCAGGTAATTAATTTTTTTTAATCTGCACATGCGGTTAAATGCATTAAATATTTAACGCATTTAACGCATGTGCAGAATGGCCCGCCCCATACGTGCCCCCAGTGGCAGCCCAGGGTATGGCTGGGGCAGGCTACACCCATACCGAGAGATGGCTCAGCCCCACCGTGAGACACGATGTTAGAGTGAGCAAAATGAAGTCTGCAACTCGTGGAGTAAACTGCACAGACAGCAGGCAGTCAGACTGATCTCAGGAGCCACGGCTTTGAACACGGGAGTGATCGACTTCTCAAGAGAACATCTGTGATAACGGCGTGGTGTTGCTGCAGGAAGTCCCGACGGAGAATACTTTGCTGTAGTTCAGTAACACGTAACTGGAACGCAGGGTTATGGCGTAATCTGAATGCGTCACTTGTGTCACAAAGCGCTTTGCGTACCGACGTACTTGAAGCTTTTCCAGAAGGCGGTTCGATCCCCGGACGACAGAGTCGGTCTCCGTGAGCACAGACAGGCTGCTGTAACGTCGTCTGTAACGGAACTGAGCCGACACTACGCCGACCGGCTGCGGAGGGGAGCCACTCCTCTGTCGCTTTCCTGAAACCCACTAGCCCCGCCCCCTCGTCGACTTTCCTGAAGTACTCCACTACGCTGTCGACTTTCCTGAATCACTCCACAGCCCCCCTGCTCGCACTTCCTGAAGTACTCCACTAGCTGTCGACTTTCCTGAAGTACTCCACTAGCTGTCGACTTTCCCTGAAGTACTCCACTAGCTGTCGACCTTTCCTGAAGTACTCCACTAGCTGTCGACTTTCCTGAAGTACTCCACTAGCTCTGCGCACTTTCCTGAAGTACTCCACTAGCGTTTCGCCCACTTTCCTGAATACCCACTAGCCTGTCGACTTTCCTGAAGTACTCCACTAGCCCCGCCCCCTCTGTCGACTTTCCTGAAGTACTCCACTAGCTCTGTCGACTTTCCTGAAGTACTCCACTAGCGTGACTTTCCTGAAGTACCCACTAGCTCTGTCGACTTTCCTGAAGTACTCCACTAGCTCTGTCGACTTTCCTGAAGTACTCCACTAGCTCTGTCGACTTTCCTGAAGTACTCCACTAGCCTCTGTCGACTTTCCTGAAGTACTCCACTAGCCCCTCTGTCGACTTTCCTGAAGTACTCCACTAGCCTCTGTCGACTTTCCTGAAGTACTCCACTAGCCCCTCTGTCGACTTTCCTGAAGTACTCCACTAGCTCGTCGACTTTCCTGACCCCACTACACTCTCACTCACTCTGTCGACTTTCCTGAAGTACTCCACTAGCACCCCACTCCCCTCCCCCCTCTGTCGACTTTCCTGAAGTACTCCCCGCTGATAGAGATCAACACGTAATGAATTCAGACCCCACGGTTTGATGATTGATAGGTGTGTGTGTGTGTGTGTGTGTGTGTGTGTGTGTGTGTGTGTGTGTGTGTGTGTGTGTGTGTGTGTGTGTGTGTGTGTGTGTGTGTGTGTGTGTGTGTGTGTGTGTGTGTGTGTGTGTGTGTGTGTGTGGGCTGTCTTTCATTTTGACACGCAGAACAATGTTATAATAAACATAGATACTGTTAAATGGATTTATCCTTCTTTCATTTATCTCTCCATTCCAACAATACACAGAAAGAGATGGCAGACTTTGGACATAGTTGGAATGGAGATTATTCTGATGACACATTGTAATCGTTTGCCAGCCCTAGTTTCCATCTGAGACCTCTGCTGTCGCCTACAAATAGCATGAAGGTGAGTGACCTCTAAGGACTGTGAGGAGGTGACTCACCGAGGATCAGCAGCGTGACGCCGTTAAAGATCGAGCCCACGTACGTCAGCATCCACATCCCCCCCGCCAGCTGGAACACAAGAGAGAACACAATGAGGACACTAGAGAGGACACTAGAGGACACTGGAGAGAACACTAGGGAACACTAGAGAACACTAGAGAACACAATGAGGACACTAGAGAGGACACCAGAGAGAACACTAGAGAACACTAGAGAGAACACTAGAGAGGACACTAGAGAGGACACTAGAGGGACACTAGAGAGAACACTAGAGAGGACACTAGAGAGGACACTAGAGGACACTAGAGAGAACACTAGGGAACACTAGAGAACACTAGAGAACACAATGAGGAAACTAGAGAGGACACCAGAGAGAACACTAGAGAACACTAGAGAGAACACTAGAGAGGACACTAGAGAGGACACTAGAGGACACTAGAGAGAACACTAGGGAACACTAGAGAACACTAGAGAACACAATGAGGACACTAGAGAGGACACCAGAGAGAACACTAGAGAACACTAGAGAGAACACTAGAGAGGACACTAGAGAGGACACTAGAGGACACTAGAGAGAACACTAGGGAACACTAGAGAACACTAGAGAACACAATGAGGACACTAGAGAGGACACCAGAGAGAACACTAGAGAACACTAGAGAGAACACTAGAGAGGACACTAGAGAGGACACTAGAGAGAACACTAGAGAACACTAGAGAGAACACTAGAGAGGACACTAGAGAACACTAGAGGACACTAGAGAGGACACTAGAGGACACTAGAGAGAACACAATGAGAACACTAGAGGACACTAGAGAGGACACTAGAGAACACTAGAGGACACTAGAGAGGACACTAGAGGACACTAGAGAGGACACTAGAGAACACTAGAGAGGACACTAGAGAACACTAGAGAGAACACAATGAGAACACTAGAGAGGACACTAGAGGACACTAGAGAGGACACTAGAGAACACTAGAGAGGACACTAGAGAGGACACTAGAGGACACTAGAGAGAACACAATGAGAACACTAGAGGACACTAGAGAGGACACTAGAGAGGACACTAGAGAGGACACTAGAGGACACTAGAGAGGACACTAGAGAACACTAGAGAGGACACTAGAGGACACTAGAGAGGACACTAGAGAACACTAGAGAGGACACTAGAGAACACTAGAGAGAACACAATGAGAACACTAGAGAGGACACTAGAGGACACTAGAGAGGACACTAGAGAACACTAGAGAGGACACTAGAGAGGACACTAGAGAGACACTAGAGAACTAGAGAGAACACTAGAGAACACTAGAGAACTAGAGAGAACACTAGAGAACACTAGAGGACACTAGAGGACACTAGAGAAGACTAGAGGACACTAGAGGACACCAGAGGACACTAGAGAGAACACAATGAGGACACTAGAGGACACTAGAGGACGCTAGAGAACACTAGAGAGAACACTAGGGAACACTAGAGAACACTAGAGAACACAATGAGGACACTAGAGAGGACACCAGAGAGAACACTAGAGAACACTAGAGAGAACACTAGAGAGGACACTAGAGAGGACACTAGAGAGAACACTAGAGAGGACACTAGAGAACACTAGAGGACACTAGAGAGGACACTAGAGGACACTAGAGAGAACACAATGAGAACACTAGAGGACACTAGAGAGGACACTAGAGAGGACACTAGAGAACACTAGAGGACACTAGAGAGGACACTAGAGAGGACACTAGAGAACACTAGAGAGAACACAATGAGAACACTAGAGAGGACACTAGAGAGGACACTAGAGAACACTAGAGAGGACACTAGAGAGGACACTAGAGAGAACACTAGAGAACACTAGAGAACTAGAGAGGACACTAGAGAACACTAGAGGACACTAGAGAACACTAGAGGACACTAGAGGACACTAGAGAACACTAGAGAAGACTAGAGGACACTAGAGGACACCAGAGGACACTAGAGAGAACACAATGAGGACACTAGAGGACACTAGAGGACACTAGAGAAGACTAGAGGACACTAGAGGACACCAGAGGACACTAGAGAGAACACAATGAGGACACTAGAGGACACTAGAGGACACTAGAGAGAACACTAGAGAACACTAGAGAACACAATGAGGACACTAGAGAGGACACTAGAGAGAACACTAGAGAACACTAGAGAGAACACTAGAGAGGACACTAGAAAGGACACTAGAGAGAACACTAGAGAACACTAGAGAGAACACTAGAGAGGACACTAGAGAACACTAGAGGACACTAGAGAACACTAGAGAGGACACTAGAGAGAACACTAGAGAACACTAGAGAGAACACAATGAGAACACTAGAGGACACTAGAGAGGACACTAGAGAGGACACTAGAGAGAACACTAGAGAGAACACTAGAGAACACTAGAGAACACTAGAGGACACTAGAGGACACTAGAGAACACTAGAGGACACTAGAGGACACTAGAGAACACTAGAGAAGACTAGAGGACACTAGAGGACACCAGAGGACACTAGAGAGAACACAATGAGGACACTAGAGGACACTAGAGCACACTAGAGGACACTAGAGAACACTAGAGGACACTAGAGAACACTAGAGAACACTAGAGGACACTAGAGGACACCAGAGGACACTAGAGGACACTAGAGGACACCAGAGGACACTAGAGGACACCAGAGGACACTAGAGGACACTAGAGGACACCAGAGGACACTAGAGAGAACACTAGAGAGAACACTAGAGAACACTAGAGAACACTAGAGAAGACTAGAGGACACTAGAGGACACTAGAGGACACCAGAGAACACCAGAGGACACTAGAGGACACCAGAGGACACTAGAGAACACTAGAGAACACCAGAGGACACTAGAGGACACCAGAGGACACTAGAGACCTTGAGGGAGTCCACCAGGTCCTCCACCAGCAGCAGGCGCCGGCTCTCTCGGATGACCCGGTTCAGATAAACTGTGCTGAGATCAGCCAGCTGACGCACTGCCTCTGGGGACAAGGAGACGTCCCTCTGGAGAGAAGACCTGGGGGGGGTGAGGATGATGAAGATGATGAAGAGAGACAGGAGCAGCGACACACTCAATAACGCAGGGGGTGTGATGAAGAGGATGATGAAGATGAAGATGTTACCTGAATGGATGACCTTTTTCTGATTTCTGCACGGCCTGAATGATGGATTTATAAACTCTGCAGACAGGAAGCAGACTGTGAGAACACACACTCACACACACACACACACACACACACACACACACACACACTCACACACACACACACACACACACACACACACACACACACACACACTCACACACACTCAGACATACACACACTCACACACTCTCACACACTCACACACACACACACATACTCACACACACTCACACACACACACTCACACTCACACTCACACACACACACTCACACACTCTCACACACACACACACACACACACACACTCACACACACACACACACACACACACACACACACACACACATACACTCACATACCCACACACACTCACACACACACATACTCACACACACACACTCACACACATACACACACACACACACACACACACACACACTGATACTACGTGAGGAGAGCTGCTCTGATTGGCCCTCACCTGAAGGTGATGGTGATGCAAAGGACGGCCAGCAGCAGGTAGGACACCACGCTGATGACGGACAGCGTCGCCACAGAGACCAGAGCCAGCAGAGAACCAATGAACACAGCCACTGACTTCTTAGGTTCCTGCCATTGGACGAGCTGTAGGGCTGAGAGAGAGAGAGAGAGAGAGAGTGAAAGATGGAGACGACTAAACACCAAGATGGAGACGACTAATCACCAAGATGGAGACGACTAAACCCCAAGATGGAGACGACTAATCCCCAAGATGGAGACGACTAATCACCAAGATGGAGACGACTAATCCCCAAGATGGAGACGACTAATCACCAAGATGGAGACGACTAATCACCAAGATGGAGACGACTAAACCCCAAGATGGAGACGACTAATCACCAAGATGGAGACGACTAATCACCAAGATGGAGACGACTAAACCCCAAGATGGAGACGACTAATCCCCAAGATGGAGACGACTAATCACCAAGATGGAGACGACTAATCCCCAAGATGGAGACGACTAATCACCAAGATGGAGACGACTAATCCCCAAGATGGAGACGACTAATCACCAAGATGGAGACAACTAATCCCCAAGATGGAGACGACTAATCACCAAGATGGAGACGACTAATCCCCAAGATGGAGACGACTAATCCCCAAGATGGAGACGACTAAACACCAAGATGGAGACGACTAATCCCCAAGATGGAGACGACTAAACACCAAGATGGAGACGACTAATCACCAAGATGGAGACGACTAAACCCCAAGATGGAGACGACTAATCACCAAGATGGAGACGACTAATCCCCAATATGGAGACGACTAAACACCAAGATGGAGACGACTAAACACCAAGATGGAGAAGACTAAACCCCAAGATGGAGACGACTAATCCCCAAGATGGAGACGACTAATCCCCAATATGGAGACGACTAAACACCAAGATGGAGACGACTAATCCCCAATATGGAGACGACTAAACACCAAGATGGAGACGACTAATCACCAAGATGGAGAGGACTAAACCCCAAGATGGAGACGACTAATCCCCAAGATGGAGACGACTAAACACCAAGATGGAGACGACTAAACACCAAGATGGAGACGACTAATCCCCAAGATGGAGACGACTAATCACCAAGATGGAGACGACTAATCCCCAAGATGGAGACGACTAATCCCCAATATGGAGACGACTAATCCCCAAGATGGAGACGACTAATCCCCAAGATGGAGACGACTAATCACCAAGATGGAGACGACTAATCCCCAAGATGGAGACGACTAATCACCAAGATGGAGACGACTAATCACCAAGATGGAGACGACTAATCCCCAAGATGGAGACGACTAATCCCCAAGATGGAGACGACTAAACACCAAGATGGAGACGACTAATCCCCAAGATGGAGACGACTAAACACCAAGATGGAGACGACTAATCCCCAAGATGGAGACGACTAAACACCAAGATGGAGACGACTAATCACCAAGATGGAGACGACTAAACCCCAAGATGGAGACGACTAATCACCAAGATGGAGACGACTAATCACCAAGATGGAGACGATTAATCCCCAATATGGAGACGACTAAACACCAAGATGGAGACGACTAATCACCAAGATGGAGACGACTAAACCCCAAGATGGAGACGACTAATCCCAAGATGGAGACGACTAAACACCAAGATGGAGACGACTAATCCCCAAGATGGAGACGACTAAACACCAAGATGGAGACGACTAATCACCAAGATGGAGACGACTAAACCCCAAGATGGAGACGACTAATCACCAAGATGGAGACGACTAATCACCAAGATGGAGACGATTAATCCCCAATATGGAGACGACTAAACACCAAGATGGAGACGACTAAACACCAAGATGGAGACGACTAATCACCAAGATGGAGACGACTAAACCCCAAGATGGAGACGACTAATCCCCAAGATGGAGACGACTAAACACCAAGATGGAGACGACTAAACACCAAGATGGAGACGACTAATCCCCAAGATGGAGACGACTAATCCCCAATATGGAGACGACTAATCCCCAATATGGAGACGACTAAACACCAAGATGGAGACGACTAATCACCAAGATGGAGAGGACTAAACCCCAAGATGGAGACGACTAATTCCCAAGATGGAGACGACTAAACACCAAGATGGAGACGACTAAACACCAAGATGGAGACGACTAATCCCCAAGATGGAGACGACTAAACACCAAGATGGAGACGACTAATCCCCAAGATGGAGACGACTAAACACCAAGATGGAGACGACCAAACACCAAGATGGAGACGACCAAACCCCAAGATGGAGACGACCAAACACCAAGATGAAGACGACTAATCACCAAGATGGAGACGACTAATCCCCAAGATGGAGACGACTAAACACCAAGATGGAGACGACTAAACACCAAGATGGAGACGACTAATCACCAAGATGGAGACGACTAATCCCCAAGATGGAGACGACTAATCCCCAAGATGGAGACGACTAATCCCCAAGATGGAGACGACTAATCCCCAAGATGGAGACGACTAAACACCAAGATGGAGACGACTAAACACCAAGATGGAGACGACTAATCACCAAGATGGAGACGACTAAACACCAAGATGGAGACGACTAATCACCAAGATGGAGACGACTAAACACCAAGATGGAGACGACTAATCCCCAAGATGGAGACGACTAAACACCAAGATGGAGACGACTAATCACCAAGATGGAGACGACTAATCACCCAAGATGGAGACGACTAATCACCAAGATGGAGACGACTAATCCCCAAGATGGAGACGACTAATCACCAAGATGGAGACGACTAATCCCCAAGATGGAGACGACTAATCCCCAAGATGGAGACGACTAATCACCAAGATGGAGACGACTAATCCCCAAGATGGAGACGACTAATCACCAAGATGGAGACGACTAATCCCCAATATGGAGACGACTAAACACCAAGATGGAGACGACTAATCACCAAGATGGAGACGACTAAACCCCAAGATGGAGACGACTAATCCCCAAGATGGAGACGACTAAACACCAAGATGGAGACGACTAAAGACCAAGATGGAGACGACTAATCCCCAAGATGGAGACGACTAAACACCAAGATGGAGACGACTAATCACCAAGATGGAGACGACTAATACCCAAGATTGAGACGACTAAACACCAAGATGGAGACGACTAAACACCAAGATGGAGACGACTAATCCCCAAGATGGAGACGACTAATCACCAAGATGGAGACGACTAATCCCCAAGATGGAGACGACTAAACACCAAGATGGAGACGACTAATCCCCAAGATGGAGACGACTAAACACCAAGATGGAGACGACTAATCCCCAAGATGGAGACGACTAATCCCCAAGATGGAGACGACTAATCCCCAAGATGGAGACGACTAATCACCAAGATGGAGACGACTAAACACCAAGATGGAGACGACTAATCACCAAGATGGAGACGACTAATCCCCAAGATGGAGACGACTAATCCCCAAGATGGAGACGACTAATCCCCAAGATGGAGACGACTAAACCCCAAGATGGAGACGACTAAACACCGAGATGGAGACGACTAATCACCGAGATGGAGACGACTAATCCCCAAGATGGAGACGACTAAACACCGAGATTGAGACAACTAATCCCCAAGATGGAGACGACTAATCCCCAAGATGGAGACGACTAAACACCAAGATGGAGACGACTAATCCCCAAGATGGAGACGACTAAACACCAAGATGGAGACGACTAATCCCCAAGATGGAGACGACTAAACACCAAGATGGAGACGACTAATCCCCAAGATGGAGACGACTAATCACCAAGATGGAGACGACTAATCCCCAAGATGGAGACGACTAATCCCCAAGATGGAGACGACTAATCACCGAGATGGACACGACTAAACACCGAGATGGAGACGACTAATCACCGAGATGGAGACGACTAATCACCAAGATGGAGACGACTAATCCCCAAGATGGAGACGACTAATCACCAAGATGGAGACGACTAATCCCCAAGATGGAGACGACTAATCACCAAGATGGAGACGACTAATCCCCAAGATGGAGACGACTAATCCCCAAGATGGAGACGACTAATCACCAAGATGGAGACGACTAATCCCCAAGATGGAGACGACTAATCACCAAGATGGAGACGACTAATCCCCAATATGGAGACGACTAAACACCAAGATGGAGACGACTAATCACCAAGATGGAGACGACTAAACCCCAAGATGGAGACGACTAATCCCCAAGATGGAGACGACTAAACACCAAGATGGAGACGACTAAAGACCAAGATGGAGACGACTAATCCCCAAGATGGAGACGACTAAACACCAAGATGGAGACGACTAATCACCAAGATGGAGACGACTAATACCCAAGATTGAGACGACTAAACACCAAGATGGAGACGACTAAACACCAAGATGGAGACGACTAATCCCCAAGATGGAGACGACTAATCACCAAGATGGAGACGACTAATCCCCAAGATGGAGACGACTAAACACCAAGATGGAGACGACTAATCCCCAAGATGGAGACGACTAAACACCAAGATGGAGACGACTAATCCCCAAGATGGAGACGACTAATCCCCAAGATGGAGACGACTAATCCCCAAGATGGAGACGACTAATCACCAAGATGGAGACGACTAAACACCAAGATGGAGACGACTAATCACCAAGATGGAGACGACTAATCCCCAAGATGGAGACGACTAATCCCCAAGATGGAGACGACTAATCACTAAGATGGAGACGACTAATCACCAAGATGGAGACGAATAAACACCAAGATGGAGACGACTAATCACCAAGATGGAGACGACTAAACCCCAAGATGGAGACGACTAATCCCCAAGATGGAGACGACTAAACCCCAAGATGGAGACGACTAAACACCGAGATGGAGACGACTAATCACCGAGATGGAGACGACTAATCCCCAAGATGGAGACGACTAAACACCGAGATTGAGACAACTAATCCCCAAGATGGAGACGACTAATCCCCAAGATGGAGACGACTAAACACCAAGATGGAGACGACTAATCCCCAAGATGGAGACGACTAAACACCAAGATGGAGACGACTAATCCCCAAGATGGAGACGACTAAACACCAAGATGGAGACGACTAATCCCCAAGATGGAGATGACTAATCACCAAGATGGAGACGACTAATCCCCAAGATGGAGACGACTAATCCCAAGATGGAGACGACTAATCACCAAGATGGACACGACTAAACACCAAGATGGAGACGACTAAACACCGAGATGGAGACGACTAAACACCAAGATGGAGACGACTAATCACCCAAGATGGAGACGACTAATCACCCAAGATGGAGACGACTAATCACCAAGATGGAGACGACTAATCACCCAGATGGAGACGACTAATCACCGAGATGGAGACGACTAAACACCGAGATGGAGACGACTAATCACCGAGATGGAGACGACTAATCACCGAGATGGAGACGACTAATCACCCAGATGGAGACGACTAATCACCGAGATGGAGACGACTAAACACCAAGATGGAGACGACTAATCACCAAGATGGAGACGACTAATCCCCAAGATGGAGACAACTAAACACCCAAGATGGAGACGACTAATCCCCAAGATGGAGACGACTAATCACCAAGATGGAGACGACTAATCCCCAAGATGGAGACGACTAATCACCCAAGATGGAGACGACTAATCCCCAAGATGGAGACGACT
This sequence comes from Champsocephalus gunnari, assembly GCA_036324595.1. NCBI lineage: Eukaryota > Metazoa > Chordata > Actinopteri > Perciformes > Channichthyidae > Champsocephalus > Champsocephalus gunnari. The sequence goes on along the minus strand of CM070432.1, from coordinate 204,999 downwards.
AATCACCAAGATGGAGACGACTAAACACCAAGATGGAGACGACTAATCACCAAGATGGAGACGACTAAACACCAAGATGGAGACGACTAATCACCAAGATGGAGACGACTAATCACCAAGATGGAGACGAATAAACACCAAGATGGAGACGACTAATCACCAAGATGGAGACGACTAAACACCCAAGATGGAGACGACTAAACACCAAGATGGAGACGACTAAACCCCAAGATGGAGACGACTAAACACCGAGATGGAGACGACTAATCACCGAGATGGAGACGACTAATCCCCGAGATGGAGACGACTAAACACCAAGATGGAGACGACTAATCCCCAAGATGGAGACGACTAATCACCCAAGATGGAGACGACTAATCACCAAGATGGAGACGACTAAACACCAAGATGGAGACGACTAATCCCCAAGATGGAGACGACTAATCACCCAAGATGGAGACGACTAAACACCAAGATGGAGACGACTAATCCCCAAGATGGAGACGACTAAACACCAAGATGGAGACGACTAATCCCCAAGATGGAGACGACTAAACACCAAGATGGAGACGACTAATCCCCAAGATGGAGACGACTAATCCCCAAGATGGAGACGACTAATCCCCAGTGTTGGAGGACACAGAGCTGATTGTTCTCAGCTGAGAGTCATTAGCGTTCTTTAACCCTCTGGAGGAATGCAGATAATCTCAGTGTGACCGGATTACACCTCAGGACCTGCATGCTGTCCCTCTGAGGACACATTCAACAGGACCTGCATGCTGTCCCTCTGAGGACACATTCAACAGGACCTGCATGCTGTCCCTCTGAGGACGCATTCAACAGGACCTGCATGCTGTCCCTCTGAGGACGCATTCAACAGGACCTGCATGCTGTCCCTCTGAGGACACATTCAACAGGACCTGCATGATGTCCCTCTGAGGACGCATTCAACAGGACCTGCATGCTGTCCCTCTGAGGACACATTCAACAGGACCTGCATGATGTCCCTCTGAGGACGCATTCAACAGGACCTGCATGCTGTCCCTCTGAGGACACATTCAACAGGACCTGCATGCTGTCCCTCTGAGGACACATTCAACAGGACCTGCATGCTGTCCCTCTGAGGACACATTCAACAGGACCTGCATGATGTCCCTCTGAGGACACATTCAACACCCAGTTCATCATTTCATTCCAGTTGTCTCTGAATTAAGAAACAGAACATTTAGTTTGGTGTGGTGGTTGTGCAGAGGTGCATCATGGGAGTTGTAGTCTAAATGTAGATATATATAAATATATAAAGTGGTAAAAACAGTGAATAAAGTTTCAGTTTGAGGTTAAATCTGAGTTTCTGTCCACAGCCAATCAGCTGATCGGACCCCCGGTGGGTTTCTCTCAGAGGTTTTACTGCAGTAAAGTAGAATATCTCAGACTTCAGTGAAAGTACTGGGTTACTCTCCTGGTCACATGACGCTGAGCAGGCGGAGGTTACTCTCCTGGTCACGTGACGCAGAGCAGGTGGAGGTTACTCTCCTGGTCACATGACGCTGAGCAGGCGGAGGTTACTCTCCTGGTCACGTGACGCAGAGCAGGCGGAGGTTACTCTCCTGGTCACATGACGCTGAGCAGGCGGAGGTTACTCTCCTGGTCACGTGACGCAGAGCAGGCGGAGGTTACTCTCCTGGTCACGTGACGCTGAGCAGGCGGAGGTTACTCTCCTGGTCACGTGACGCTGAGCAGGCGGAGGTTACTCTCCTGGTCACGTGACGCAGAGCAGGCGGAGGTTACTCTCCTGGTCACGTGACGCTGAGCAGGCGGAGGTTACTCTCCTGGTCACGTGACGCTGAGCAGGCGGAGGTTACTCTCCTGGTCACGTGACGCTGAGCAGGCGGAGGTTACTCTCCTGGTCACGTGACGCTGAGCAGGCGGAGGTTACTCTCCTGGTCACGTGACGCTGAGCAGGCGGAGGTTACTCTCCTGGTCACGTGACGCTGAGCAGGCGGAGGTTACTCTCCTGGTCACGTGACGCAGAGCAGGCGGAGGTTACTCTCCTGGTCACGTGACGCTGAGCAGGCGGAGGTTACTCTCCTGGTCACGTGACGCTGAGCAGGCGGAGGTTACTCTCCTGGTCACGTGACGCAGAGCAGGCGGAGGTTACTCTCCTGGTCACGTGACGCTGAGCAGGCGGAGGTTACTCTCCTGGTCACGTGACGCTGAGCAGGCGGAGCTTACCTGAGTGTGAGAGGTCTTTGAGGGAGGAAGACGAGTGGTTGGAGGAAGCTGGTGATGAAGAGCTAGTGCTGCTGGAGTCGGCCATCTCCTTCTCCTTCTTCTTCTCAGTGTGCAGCTGCAGGGTTGAAGCTCTGAGTCTGAGCTGCTGGCTCCACTCTGGGGGCGGGGCTTACACTGAGGGGGCGGGGCCTGTGTAGTGAGGTTAACCCTCGTGTTGTGTTCACATCTCGCACCCTCTGGTAACGTTCAGGTCAAACTGACTCGGGGACAGATTTCAGGGTTTAAAGCAAAAACAGAGCTGAAGTCAACATGCACGACTCCTTATGCCGTCTTTAGCTCTTTCCCAACAATATAAAGGAATATATGATGAGCTTTGAGAATACTCGTCAGTAGATCAGATGTCACAATGCAAGTGTCCCTCGTGTTTGTGAACAAAATGTAATTTGTGTTAAAAAACACACACTGTAATAAAAACAGGTTCACATTTTGCTCAGGCTTCTCTAGGACACAAATTACACTGTTTCACTAATGTCTATTATTCTTAATGTGGCTGTGGGGGTCCTTCAGCGGCTGGCTGTGGGGGTCCTTCAGCAGCTGGCTGTGGGGGTCCTTCAGCGGCTGGCTGTGGGGGTCCTTCAGCAGCTGGCTGTGGGGGGTCCTTCAGCAGCTGGCTGTGGGGGTCCTTCAGCGGCTGGCTGTGGGGGTCCTTCAGCAGCTGGCTGTGGGGGCCAGTTTGCTGGTAGATGATTGCAGTTCTGCGCTACACTGTAATGTGAGGTTGTCTCGTTTGATCCCTCCTCCGGGGGACAGTGTGAGGGGGACAGTGTGAGGGGGACAGTGCGAGGGGGACAGTGCGAGGGGGACAGTGTTTATAATGTCCTAGGGTAGTTTAGTGCACACACTGCAAAGGGTAAAGACCAAGGTGGAACAGGTTCAAACAGCTTCTCTATGCATACCACTGTGTGTGTGTGTGTGTGTCCTGGTATTGTATCCGGGTCAGACCCGAGCCTCCTATGAAGCACAGACATGCGGGTGGGCGTGTCCTCACAATAAGCCCCGCCCACAGAGTTTCAGGCTGAACGGAAATATCCCTATTTTTTTTTATTCATTGAAAATGGAAATCGGGTCACTCTGACCAGAACGCCACACAAGGGACCCTCACCTCAAAGCAGAAGCACCAGAGGGGCAGGAAGGAGTCCTGACCCTACCTGAGTCAGCACCATGAGTCCTGAACCCTGAGTCAGCACGATGAGTCCTGAACCCTGCGTGAGTCAGCACTATGAGTCCTAACCCTACGTGAGTCAGCATTATGAGTCCTGAACCCTGAGTCAGCACCATGAGTCCTGAACCCTGAGTCAGCACCATGAGTCCTGAACCCTGAGTCAGCACCATGAGTCCTGAACCCTGAGTCAGCACTATGAGTCCTGAACCCTGAGTCAACACCATGAGTCCTGAACCCTGAGTCAGCACTATGAGTCCTGAACCCTGAGTCAGCATTATGAGTCCTGAACCCTGAGTCAGCACTATGAGTCCTGAACCCTGAGTCAGCACCATGAGTCCTGAACCCTGAGTCAGCACCATGAGTCCTGAACCCTGAGTCAGCATTATGAGTCCTGAACCCTGAGTCAGCACTATGAGTCCTGAACCCTGACCTGAGTCAGCACGATGAGTCCTGAACCCTGCGTGAGTCAGCACTATGAGTCCTGAACCCTGAGTCAGCATTATGAGTCCTAACCCTACGTGAGTCAGCACCATGAGTCCTGAACCCTGACCTGAGTCAGCATTATGAGTCCTGACCTGAGTCAGCACCATGAGTCCTGAACCCTATGTGAGTCAGCACCATGAGTCCTAACCCTGCGTGAGTCAGCACCATGAGTCCTAACCCTGCGTGAGTCAGCACCATGAGTCCTGAACCCTGACCTGAGTCAGCATTATGAGTCCTGACCTGAGTCAGCATTATGAGTCCTAACCCTGCGTGAGTCAGCACCATGAGTCCTAACCCTACGTGAGTCAGCACGATGAGTCCTAACCCTACGTGAGTCAGCACCATGAGTCCTAACCCTGCGTGAGTCAGCACCATGAGTCCTAACCCTGCGTGAGTCAGCACCATGAGTCCTGAACCCTGACCTGAGTCAGCATTATGAGTCCTGACCTGAGTCAGCATTATGAGTCCTAACCCTGCGTGAGTCAGCACCATGAGTCCTAACCCTGCGTGAGTCAGCACCATGAGTCCTAACCCTGCGTGAGTCAGCACCATGAGTCCTGAACCCTGACCTGAGTCAGCATTATGAGTCCTGACCTGAGTCAGCATTATGAGTCCTAACCCTGCGTGAGTCAGCACCATGAGTCCTAACCCTACGTGAGTCAGCACGATGAGTCCTAACCCTGCGTGAGTCAGCACGATGAGTCCTAACCCTGCGTGAGTCAGCACCATGAGTCCTAACCCTACGTGAGTCAGCACGATGAGTCCTAACCCTGCGTGAGTCAGCACCATGAGTCCTAACCCTGCGTGAGTCAGCATTATGAGTCCTAACCCTGCGTGAGTCAGCACCATGAGTCCTAACCCTGCCTGAGTCAGCATTATGAGTCCTAACCCTGCGTGAGTCAGCACCATGAGTCCTAACCCTGCGTGAGTCAGCACCATGAGTCCTAACCCTGCGTGAGTCAGCACCATGAGTCCTAACCCTGCGTGAGTCAGCACCATGAGTCCTAACCCTGCGTGAGTCAGCACCATGAGTCCTAACCCTGCCTGAGTCAGCATTATGAGTCCTAACCCTGCGTGAGTCAGCACCATGAGTCCTAACCCTGCGTGAGTCAGCACCATGAGTCCTAACCCTGCGTGAGTCAGCACCATGAGTCCTAACCCTGCGTGAGTCAGCACCATGAGTCCTAACCCTGCCTGAGTCAGCATTATGAGTCCTAACCCTGCGTGAGTCAGCACCATGAGTCCTAACCCTGCCTGAGTCAGCATTATGAGTCCTAACCCTGCGTGAGTCAGCACCATGAGTCCTAACCCTGATATCAATCATTCAGAACTCTGAGGGGAAAACAAGAACTCTGACTTCGCCCTTAAAGGCCCGTGTCCTGCTCCTCTGGCTCCGAGCCGTGTCCTCTGAAGCCTCTGCATGTGAGCGCTCTGCAGTCTCACACCCTCAGAGACCCCTGTAGGGAGTGGAGCTCCAACGGTCCGTGCTGCCCCTGAACGCCTCGCTTCTCTTTCTGCATGGTTTACTTCCTGGGTCCTCTGACGCGGGGACACCCAGAGGCCACGCCCTCTGCCGCCTCTCACCAAACCAAGCTTCCCAAGCCTTTCAGGACTCGTGCGGATATGCTCAGCGCCGGGCGCTGAAGAACGATGCTGTCCTGCTTCCTCTGGACCCGCGGGAGATTCGGTTCACGACCTGCAAGTACCATCGCCGTTTGAGTATTTACGATGAAACAAGGTTTCTGCCACGACCGTTTCAACGGGGAAACGGGAGCTCCAACGAGCCGTGCAACGTCCCGACCAATCAGAGCACAGTGGGCTCACAGGGGGGGGGGCAGGAGCTCCAACGAGCCGTGCAACGTCCCGACCAATCAGAGCACAGTGGGCTCACATGGGGGGGGGGCAGGAGCTCCAACGAGCCGTGCAACGTCCCGACCAATCAGAGCACAGTGGGCTCACATGTTATTAAACAGTTTTTAATTAAACGTGATCATGCTTTAAAGAGATCTGTATATATGAGCCGAGCCTCTCAGCCAATCAGCAGCCAGAACACACATGTTGTATAAATCTTTATTGTTTAACAGGAACGAAACTGAGCTGCAAACATGATCAAATACAAGAGAGAACAGTGTGTTCATACAAAAACTCCTACTACCCAACATCAACTGAATATTTCAAAATAAAAGAATTCACAGAAACTCGAGGTCGTCGTCGTCGTCAGTCCCGGCCGCGACTCCCGGCGCTCGAGGGACTGCAGAGAGGGAGGGATTCATGAGCGGTTAAACATTACCGAGTGTGTGAGAGTGAGTGTGTGTGAGTGTCTGGAGCAGGACTCACCTCCTGGCTGGAGATCCAGAGCGGCCCATGGATCCGGACCTGCAGACACACAGGTCACATTTATGGTGAAGGAGACAAGAAACCACAAAACTGACATCCGAGTCTCTTATTGTGAAAGTCTCCCTCAGTGATTGTTATAGGACTCTTATTGTGAAAGTCTCCCTCAGTGATTGTTATAGGACTCTTATTGTGAAAGTCTCCCTCAGTGATTGTTATAGGACTCTTATTGTGAAAGTCTCCCTCAGTGATTGTTATAGGACTCTTATTGTGAAAGTCTCCCTCAGTGATTGTTATAGGACTCTTATTGTGAAAGTCTCCCTCAGTGATTGTTATAGGACTCTTATTGTGAAAGTCTCCCTCAGTGATTGTTATAGGACTCTTATTGTGAAAGTCTCCTTCAGTGATTGTTATAGGACTCTTATTGTGAAAGTCTCCCTCAGTGATTGTTATAGGACTCTTATTGTGAAAGTCTCCCTCAGTGATTGCTATAGGACTCTTATTGTGAAAGTCTCCCTCAGTGATTGTTATAGGACTCTTATTGTGAAAGTCTCCCTCAGTGATTGTTATAGGACTCTTATTGTGAAAATCTCCCTCAGTGATCAGGGCTTTTATTGTGAAAGTCTCCCTCAGTGATTGCTATAGGACTCTTATTGTGAAAGTCTCCCTCAGCGATTGTTATAGGACTCTTATTGTGAAAGTCTCCCTCAGCGATTGTTATAGGACTCTTATTGTGAAAGTCTCCCTCCGTGATTGTTATAAGACTCTTATTGTGAAAGTCTCCCTCAGTGATTGTTATAGGACTCTTATTGTGAAAGTCTCCCTCAGTGATTGTTACAGGACTCTTATTGTGAAAGTCTCCCTCAGTGATTGTTACAGGACTCTTATTGTGAAAGTCTTCCCCCAGTGATTGTTATAGGACTCTTATTGTGAAAGTCTCCCTCAGTGATTGTTATAGGGCTCTTATTGTGAAAGTCTCCCTCAGTGATTGTTATAGGACTCTTATTGTGAAAGTCTCCCTCAGTGATTGTTACAGGACTCTTATTGTGAAAGTCTCCCTCAGTGATTGTTACAGGACTCTTATTGTGAAAGTCTCCCTCAGTGATTGTTATAGGACTCTTATTGTGAAAGTCTCCCTCAGTGATTGTTATAGGGCTCTTATTGTGAAAGTCTCCCTCAGTGATCAGGGCTTTTACGGCGCATTTCCACTGCAGGGCCTCGCACGGCTTAGTATGGTATGGCTCACTTTGAGCTGCCCTTCCATTACAGTTTAGTAGCTGGGGCAGTAACCATAGTAACGCAGTGTAGGCTCAGAGCTCACAGCTCCTCATATCTGTTCAGAAACTAGACAGAAGTGAAACAAGTACAAACCACAGACTTCCTGTGTCATGGAGAATACAGTCGCTGGTTTGCTTATGTCTGTATAGGCTGTTGTTGTTGCTATGGAAACAACGTGACGGAGATTATTGGAGAAAAGTCATATCTACATATAAAGACGGAGAAAGTAAACGATAAAGTGTATGGTTAAGTGTTAGCACCCCCCGAAGAGACAAGCTGTACGGGTCTGCAGCCACACCTCAGACCCCCATCTGTACGGGTCTGCAGCTACACCTCAGACCCCAATCTGTACGGGTCTGCAGCGACGCCTCAGACCCCAATCTGTACGGGTCTGCAGCTACACCTCAGACCCCAATCTGTACGGGTCTGCAGCTACACCTCAGACCCCAATCTGTACGGGTCTGCAGCGACACCTCAGACCCCAATCTGTACGGGTCTGCAGCTACACCTCAGACCCCAATCTGTACGGGTCTGCAGCTACACCTCAGACCCCAATCTGTACGGGTCTGCAGCTACACCTCAGACCCCAATCTGTACGGGTCTGCAGCAACACCTCAGACCCCCATCTGTACGGGTCTGCAGCTACACCTCAGACCCCGATCTGTACGGGTCTGCAGCAACACCTCAGACCCCCATCTGTACGGGTCTGCAGCAACACCTCAGACCCCCATCTGTACGGGTCTGCAGCAACACCTCAGACCCCGATCTGTACGGGTCTGCAGCTACACCTCAGACCCCAATCTGTACGGGTCTGCAGCTACACCTCAGACCCCAATCTGTACGGGTCTGCAGCTACACCTCAGACCCCAATCTGTACGGGTCTGCAGCTACACCTCAGACCCCAATCTGTACGGGTCTGCAGCTACACCTCAGACCCCCAATCTGTACGGGTCTGCAGCAACACCTCAGACCCCCATCTGTACGGGTCTGCAGCAACACCTCAGACCCCCATCTGTACGGGTCTGCAGCAACACCTCAGACCCCGATCTGTACGGGTCTGCAGCTACACCTCAGACCCCCATCTGTACGGGTCTGCAGCTACACCTCAGACCCCAATCTGTACGGGTCTGCAGCTACACCTCAGACCCCAATCTGTACGGGTCTGCAGCAACACCTCAGACCCCAATCTGTACGGGTCTGCAGCTACACCTCAGACCCCAATCTGTACGGGTCTGCAGCAACACCTCAGACCCCAATCTGTACGGGTCTGCAGCAACACCTCAGACCCCAATCTGTACGGGTCTGCAGCAACACCTCAGACCCCAATCTGTACGGGTCTGCAGCAACACCTCAGACCCCAATCTGTACGGGTCTGCAGCAACACCTCAGACCCCAATCTGTACGGGTCTGCAGCAACACCTCAGACCCCGGTTAGGTGCTTCGTTGTTGGAGTTTACCCCAGTGGACGAGAGGGTCGCCTCCCTACGCCTGCGGGTTATGGGGGGGAACTCTGACTGTTGTGTGTGCTTATGCACCCAACAGCAGTTCAGAGTATACGGCCTTCTAGGAGACCCTGGAGAGAGTCCTGTATGGGGCTCCTGAAGGGGACTCTTTAGTCCTGCTGGGAGACTTCAACGCACATGTGGGCTATGATGGAGACACGTGGAGGGGCGTGATTGGGAGGACCGGCCCCCCTGATCTGAACCGGAGTGGTGGTTTGTTACTGGACTTCTGTGCTAGTCATGGATTGGCCATAACAAACCCCATGTTCGAACATAAGGATGCTCATAAGTGTACGTGGTACCAGAGCACCCTAGGCAGAAGGTCCATGATCGATTTCGTTATCGTATCATCGGACCTGAGGCCGTATGTTTTGGACACTCGGGTAAAGAGAGGGGCGGAGTTGTCAACTGATCACCATCTGGTGGTGAGTGGGGTCGAGTGGCGGGGGAAGCCTCTGGATAGACCTGGTAAGCCCAAACGTGTAGTTCGGGTGAACTGGGAACGTCTGGAGGAGGCCCAAGTTCAGGAGGCCTTCAGCTCACACCTCCGGCGGAGCTTTACGGGCATTCCTGTGGAGGTTGGGGACATTGAACCAGAATGGCCGGTGTTCAAAGCCTCTATTGCCGAAGCCGCGGCGGGGAGCTGTGGTCTCAAGGTCCTAGGTGCCTCAAGGGGCGGTAACCCTCATCCGTGGCCGAGGCAAAGCAGCGGGTGTGGGAGAAGTTCGGAGAAGACATGGAGAAGGACTTTCGGGCGGCACCAAAGTTGTTCTGGAAAACTGTCCGACCCCTCAGGAGGGGGAAGCAGGGAACCATCCAAGCTGTGTACAGTAAGGATGGGACGTTGTTGACCTCAACTGATGGAGTGTTGGGGCGTTGGAAGGAACACTTTGAGGAACTCCTGAACCCGACAACTCCGCCCTCTATGTTAGAGGCAGAGCTGGAGTATGACGGGGGATCAACACCAATCTCCCGGGGGGAGGTCACTGGGGTCGTCAAACAACTCCACAGTGGCAAAGCCCCGAGGTGGATGAGATCCGCCCGGAGATGCTGAAGGCTCTGGGCGTTGAGGGACTGTCATGGTTGACACGTCTCATCAACGTTGCGTGGAAGTCGGAAACAGTACCGAAGGAGTGGCAGACCGGGGTGGTGATGTCGCCAGGGAAAAGAAAGTTTGGGGCTGGTACTGCTACCCCCGAGACCCGACCACGGATAAGCGGAGAAGATGGATGGAGTTTTGCTCCCTACAGGGTGTACTTTGAGGGTTTTGACTCTGCACACCATTTACATGCACAAACCTTCATAACAACAAGGGGACGGGTGATGACCAGAAAAGCATGACAGGTGACCTTTAAGACCTTTTTCAAGACCCTTTCCATACATGGTTAAGACCTCATCGCCACTTCGAGCTCTAACCGGTTACATGGCGACACACTTTCCCTCACATTAACTATATACAGTACTGATTGTAAGGTAGCATAACTTAACTCCTTGTCATAACTCCGATGGAACAAAGCAGGAGAGAATGAGTTGTGTGACCGACCCAATGCAAGGTTTATCAGAAAGAGAAACCTTCAGAAAGTAGCATTTGATTCAGGCGTTGTTGCCAAGAGACGAAACGGACTACCGCAGCCTCCTCTCCACATGAACCTCTCTGAAGGTCAGGCTGAGTGCTGCTTTGTTGCTTCTGTACACTGTGCTCTCTCATTGCAGTCCAACTCTTCAGAAACCACTATTTCACCAATAAATAAAACTGAACTATGAACTATATTACTTTTTGGTGAGCTTTCAGGGACTTTGGAGCGGCTCTTTAGTGAGAAAAGAGCTATACGTCTGATTGGCTGGGCGGGTTGCAAACCACGCCGCGAAAATATGTTCCACCAGCCGCCACTGCCCTGGATGTTACTGTCGTAGCTGCTCTCATGGTGACGCGATGTTTCCAGAGAGAGCAGCTGAGAGGTCCGTGCAGAAAGCAGAGCAGCTGAGAGGTCCGTGCAGAAAGCAGAGCAGCTGAGAGGTCCGTGCAGAAAGCAGAGCAGCTGAGAGGTCCGTGCAGAAAGCAGAGCAGCTGAGAGGTCCGTGCAGAAAGCAGAGCAGATGAGAGGTCCGTGCAGAAAGCAGAGCAGCTGAGAGGTCCGTGCAGAAAGCAGAGCAGAGAGTGTCTATCACTCAGAGGAACAGCCGACTCTCTCTCTCTAGTTTAGAGATATCTACAGACAAGGAGTCCAGATGGTTCTACCATTTAGTGCTTCACCAAATAAAATACACAACGGCTGCAGCCTGATGATGCTTTAGAAGCTGCAGGTGCGTGTGTGTGTGGTACAGTGTGTGTGGTAAAGTGTGTAGGTGTGTGTGTTGCAGTGTGTAGGTGTGGTACAGTGTTTGTGTGGTACAGTGTGTGTGTGTGGTACAGTGTGTAGGTGTGTGTGTTGCAGTGTGTAGGTGTGGTACAGTGTGTAGGTGTGTGTGTTGCAGTGTGTAGGTGTGGTACAGTGTTTGTGTGTGGTACAGTGTGTGTGGTACAGTGTGTGTGTGGTACAGTGTGTGTGGTACAGTGTGTGGTACAGTGTGTATGTGTGGTACAGTGTGTGTGTGAGTAGGTGTGTGTGGTACAGTGTGTGTGTGTGTGTGTGTGTGTGTGTGTGTGTAGGTGTGTGTGGTACAGTGTGTAGGTGTGTGTGGTACAGTGTGTAGGTGTGTGTGGTACAGTGTGTGCGTGGTACAGTGTGGTACAGTGTGTGTGGTACAGTGTGTGTGTGGTACAGTGTGTGGTACAGTGTGTGTGGTACGTGTGTGTGTGTGGTACAGTGTGTGTGGTACAGTGTGTGTGTGTGTGTGGTACTGTGTGTGTGTGGTACAGTGTGTGTGTGTGGTACAGTGTGTGTGCGTGTGGTACAGTGTGTGTGCGTGTGGTACAGTGTGTGTGCGTGTGGTACAGTGTGTGTGCGTGTGGTACAGTGTGTGTGGTACAGTGTGTGTGTGTGTGGTACAGTGTGTGTGGTACAGTGTGTGTGTGTGTGGTACAGTGTGTGTGTGTGTGTGGTACAGTGTGTGTGTGTGTGTGTGGTACAGTGTGTGGGTGTGGTACAGTGTGTGTGTGTGTTACAGTGTGTGTGTGTGTGGTACAGTGTGTGTGTGTGTGTGGTACAGTGTGTGTGTGTGTAGGTGTGTGTGGTACAGTGTGTAGGTGTGTGTGGTACAGTGTGTATGTGTGGTACAGTGTGTAGGTGTGTGTGTGTGATACAGTGTGTGTGGTACAGTGTGTAGGTGTGTGTGGTACAGTGTGTGTGTGGTACAGTGTGTGTGTGGTACAGTGTGTGTGTGTGTGTGTGTGTGTGTGTGTGTGTGTGTGTGTGTGTGTGTGTGTGTGTGTGTGTGTGTGTGTGTGTGTGTGTGTGTGTGTGTGTGTGTGTGTGTGTGTGTGTGTGTGTGTGTGTGTGTGTGTGGTACAGATTTAAGAATTGAGAAACCTCTTATGTCTCTTATTGTGAGGTTACCTGCTCGGGCCTCTGGACGCGGACCTGGATCTGGGTCTGGCTCGTGGTCTGGAACCTGACTGCGACTTGGACCTGGACCTGGACTTTGACCTAGACCTGGACCTGGGTCTGGCTCTAGACCTGGAGGGAGACCTGGACCTGGGTCTGAGAGAGAAACGGATGATGAGGCCCCTGTGGTTCTGGATCCTGAGGGGTCAGGGACAGGAAGTGGACTCACCTGGCTCTCTGTGGCGCTGTGTTGGATCTGGACCTTCTGGGGGAGGCGGAGCGAGAGCCTCGTGGGGAGACGGACCTGAGACAGGAGGCAGAGGACAGGTGAGTTACAGGTGAGTCGAGGACAGGTGAGTTACAGGTCAAGAGGTGCTTTCACACCAAGTACTTGGCCGTACTTAGTTCCCGGTACTTAGTCCCTGGAACTCTTTAGTCCCTGGAACTATCTAGATCAGAGGTCTGATCGAGCAGATCGCGTTCACACCGGAATAAGTCTCTGAGGGAGGATAAGGCAAATGAAGCCGCTGACGTCACTTCTTCTTCTGCTTTGGGTTTACTGGCAGGCCGCATCCCACTTCACGGCGTATACTGCCGCCCGGAGTCCCCGGAGTTGGGGAAGGCTTGAGTCCCAGCAGCTGCTACTGAAGTCAGTCCGCCCAGCCAATCAGAACCGGGAACCTTTTCCTCCCCCTTGAAGTACCTGCTCTCTAGCAGGGGGTGAAACTCGGTTCTAGATCCAGATCTTTTTGGTGTGAAGGCAAAATCCCAAGAACTATCGGAACTATTCCTGGGAAAAGTACTCCGGTGTGAAAGCGCCTAAGGACAGATGATTAAAGGTGAGTCAAGGACAGGTGAGACAAGGACAGGTGTGATGGTGTCCAGAGACTCCGTCACACCATGTTTGAGACTTTATTTAGTGTATTTTTTGTTGTTGTTAATGAAAGTAGTTTTTGGTGCTCTTATTTTGAAGGCAGCTGTAGGCAGCAGGTGATTGGCTGAACACTAGGGGTATTTCGGTTCGGCACGTACCTCGGTTTTTAGGTCACGGTTCGGTTCGGTACGTTTTCGGTACAGCAGAAACAATTATCACAAAACATAAAATATATTTATATTTTTTAAATTATTATTAAACTGAATATTCACTCAAATAAATACAAAATATAATAAAATAAACATTAAGGTGCAGCATGAACTGAAATGATCTGTATCTGAACTGTACTGCACCTGAGCAGCAGCTTCGCCACCTCGCTAGGGACAGAGGCAGCAGAGCCAGGTAGCGCTTTGCTACCATGGCAACATGAGGATACTTGGCGTTTGGAGTAGCTCTGGCTCGGTCTGAACGCTCTGCGAGCGGTGGAGGCTACATGCTAGCGGGAGTTGGGTTTGACCTTCAGTCTTTTGGTACCGGTGATATTCACGTTCGGGTGATGCCTTTTCAAATGAGTGTGATGTGTCGCCAGCCGCGTAACCAATGTTAGTTGATCAATGCCGACAAACAGCGTTGGGTCGGTCCACCTGTCTTTGTCCGTCAGCCTTGTACGTAACTGCGAAACCAAAATGTTCCCAAACCGGAGACTTCAACGATGCTGGAGGATCTCCAGCTCAACTTTATCTGCGTTCGACAGTTCCTCAAATTACTGACTGCATTTGAACGCATCCCTCTGACCAGCTCTCATAGTTTGCCTCTCGTCCAATGAAATGCCTTGCTCGCTCCATGGCGCGTTGAACCCAATGTGAGCACATTACTCTGAACGCTGCGACGTTCTCAATTTCTTGCGTTGAACGTTATATTAGTTTGGGACACTTCGGTGCACTTGGGACACTTCGGTGCACTTGGGACACTTCGGTGCACTTGGGACACTTTGGGACACTTCGGTGCACTTTGGGACACTTCGGTGCACTTCGGTGCACTTTGGGACACTTTGGGACACTTTGGTGCACTTGGGACACTTCGGGACACTTTGGGACACTTCGGGACACTTTGGGACACTTTGGGACACTTTGGGACACTTCGGTGCACTTGGGACACTCGTGAACCGAACGGATATGCTCGGTAGGAGTCTCGCTGCACCCCTCGTGAACACACACGAGGCTCTGACCCACCTCCTCCCTCCTCGGCTCCTGCTCCTGGAGTGACGCCTTCCTCGAGACCTGGAGCGAGACCTGGACCTGCAAGAGACCAGAGACCATCAGGACCACAAACACACACACACATCAGGGCCAGAGACACACACACACATCAGGACCACAAACACACACACACATCAGGGCCAGAGACACACACACACATCAGGGCCACATCAGGACCACACACACACACACACACATCAGGGCCATCAGGACCACACACACACACAACGACCATAGAGACACACCAGGACCACACACACACACACACCGACCACAGAGACACATCAGGACGACACACACACACACACACAACGACCAGAGACACACCAGGACCACACGCCCACACACACATCAGGACGACACACACACACACAACGACCACAGAGACACATCAGAACCACCCACACATACACCAGGACCAGAGACACACATCAGGACCAGAGACACACATCAGGACCACACACACACACCACGACCACAGAGACACATCAGGACCACACACACACACATCAGGACCAGAGACACACATCAGGACCACACACACACATCAGGACCACACACACACACACACACATCAGGACCAGAGACACACACACACCACGACCACAGAGACACATCAGGACCACACACACAAACACACACATCAGGACCAGAGACACACACACACACCAGGACCAGAGACACACATCAGGACCAGAGACACACAGGACCAGAGCACACATCAGGACCAGAGACACACATCAGGACCACACACACACACACACACACATCAGGACCAGAGACACACACACACCACGACCACAGAGACACATCAGGACCACACACACAAACACACACATCAGGACCAGAGACACACACACACACACATCAGGACCAGAGACACACATCAGGACCAGAGACACACATCAGGACCACACACATCAGGACCACACACACACACACACCACGACCACAGAGACACGTCAGGACCACACACACACAAACACACACATCAGGACCAGAGACACACACACACACACATCAGGACCAGAGACACACATCAGGACCAGAGACACACATCAGGACCACACACACACATCAGGACCACACACACGCACACACACACACACACACACACACATCAGGACCACACACACACACCACGACCACAGAGACACGTCAGGACCACACACACACACATCAGGACCACAGACACACATCAGGACCACACACACACACACACACACATCAGGACCACACACACACACATCAGGACCACAGACACACACACACACACACATCAGGACCACAGACACACACATCAGGACCACAGACACACACACATCAGGACCACAGCACACACACACACACATCAGGACCACACACACACACACACACACACATCAGGACCACAGACACGCACACACACACACATCAGGACCACAGACACGCACACACATCAGGACCACACACACACATCAGGACCACAGACACACACACATCAGGACCACAGACACACACACACATCAGGACCACAGACACACACACACATCAGGACCACAGACACACACACACATCAGGACAACAGACACACACACAAACACACACCAGGACCATACACACACACACATCAGGACCACACACACATCAGGACCACAGAGACACACACCTCTCTCACCGTACACCTCATTCACACACCTCTCTCACGGTACATCCACGCGGCTCCGTCGCGTTGAAGCTTGCCGGTAGGACCAAGCACGCGGTTTCATTGGCTAGTGCCTGCACTGGCCTATGATTCGATTGGCTGGCGCTCTCGTCGTCGCTTGAAAAGTTAAACTTTTCTCAACTTTTGAAGCGAGCAACGGCGGCAAAGCGTAACCCCATTCAAAGTGAATGGGAAGCGTCTCCGTTGAAGCACGCAACGCTGCCGTGTGGACGTACCGTTACCTTCCCCTCACACACACCCCTCTCACACACCCCTCTCACACACACACCTCTCTCACGGTACATCCACGCGGCTCCGTCGCGTTGAAGCTTGCCGGTAGGACCAAGCACGCGGTTTCATTGGCTAGTGCCTGCACTGGCCTATGATTCGATTGGCTGGCGCTCTCGTCGTCGCTTGAAAAGTTAAACTTTTCTCAACTTTTGAAGCGAGCAACGGCGGCAAAGCGTAACGCACCCCATTCAAAGTGAATGGGAAGCGTCTCCGTTGAAGCACGCAACGCTGCCGTGTGGACGTACCGTTACCTTCCCCTCACACACACCCCTCTCACACACCCCTCTCACACACACACCTCTCACACACACACACCTCTCACACACACACACCTCTCACACACTATGTTACCTGCTCCTCCCGCTGCGGCGGCCGCGTCGTCGGCAGTCGTACGCGTAGTGGCCCTTCTCTCCACACTCGTAGCACTTGTCGGTCGGGTCGAAGGGCCGCCGGCTGGAGGAGCGGTCGTACCGTGAGCGCCGAGGACTTCCTGACGACAACTCCACCCTCACCCGACTGCCACACAGCTGCCTGACGAGCCAATCAGAACATCACATCAGGTCTACTATGGTCTGCTGTCAGAGTCCGCATCAATCACCACATGGTCTACTGTCAGAGTCCGCATCAATCACCACATGGTCTACTGTCAGCATCAATCACCACATGGTCTACTGTCAGATTGAGCATCAATCACCACATGGTCTACTGTCAGATTCAGCATCAATCACCACATGGTCTACTGTCAGAGTCCGCATCAATCACCACATGGTCTACTGTCAGATTCAGCATCAATCACCACATGGTCTACTGTCAGTGTGTTCGCATCAATCACCACATGGTCTACTGTCAGAGTCAGCATCAATCACCACATGGTCTACTGTCAGAGTCCGCATCAATCACCACATGGTCTACTGTCAGCATCAATCACCACATGGTCTACTGTCAGCATCAATCACCACATGGTCTACTGTCAGAGTCAGCATCAATCACCACATGGTCTACTGTCAGAGTCCGCATCAATCACCACATGGTCTACTGTCAGAGTCCGCATCAATCACCACATGGTCTACTGTCAGAGTCCGCATCAATCACCACATGGTCTACTGTCAGTGTCAGCATCAATCACCACATGGTCTACTGTCAGCATCAATCACCACATGGTCTACTGTCAGAGTCCGCATCAATCACCACATGGTCTACTGTCAGAGTCCGCATCAATCACCACATGGTCTACTGTCAGAGTCCGCATCAATCACCACATGGTCTACTGTCAGCATCAATCACCACATGGTCTACTGTCAGAGTCAGCATCAATCACCACATGGTCTACTGTCAGAGTCCGCATCAATCACCACATGGTCTACTGTCAGAGTCCGCATCAATCACCACATGGTCTACTGTCAGAGTCAGCATCAATCACCACATGGTCTACTGTCAGAGTCAGCATCAATCACCACATGGTCTGCTGTCCGCATCAATCACCACATGGTCTACGGTCAGAGTCTGCATCAATCACCACATGGTCTACTGTCCGCATCAATCACCACATGGTCTGCTGTCAGAGTCCGCATCAATCACCACATGGTCTACTGTCAGCATCAATCACCACATGGTCTGCTGTCAGAGTCCGCATCAATCACCACATGGTCTACGGTCAGAGTCAGCATCAATCACCACATGGTCTACTGTCAGAGTCAGCATCAATCACCACATGGTCTGCTGTCAGAGTCAGCATCAATCACCACATGGTCTGCTGTCAGAGTCAGCATCAATCACCACATGGTCTACTGTCAGCATCAATCACCACATGGTCTACTGTCAGAGTCCGCATCAATCACCACATGGTCTACTGTCAGAGTCAGCATCAATCACCACATGGTCTACTGTCAGAGTCAGCATCAATCACCACATGGTCTACTGTCAGTGTCCGCATCAATCACCACATGGTCTACTGTCAGAGTCAGCATCAATCACCACATGGTCTGCTGTCAGAGTCAGCATCAATCACCACATGGTCTACTGTCAGCATCAATCACCACATGGTCTACTGTCAGTGTCAGCATCAATCACCACATGGTCTACTGTCAGAGTCCGCATCAATCACCACATGGTCTACTGTCAGAGTCCGCATCAATCACCACATGGTCTACTGTCAGCATCAATCACCACATGGTCTACTGTCAGTGTCAGCATCAATCACCACATGGTCTACTGTCAGAGTCAGCATCAATCACCAAATGGTCTACTGTCAGTGTGTCCGCATCAATCGCCACATGGTCTACTGTCAGAGTCCGCATCAATCACCACATGGTCTACTGTCAGTATCAATCACCACATGGTCTACTGTCAGTATCAATCACCACATGGTCTACTGTCAGAGTCCGCATCAATCACCACATGGTCTACTGTCAGAGTGTGTAGTAAGTAGTGTGTGTGTGTGTGTGTAGGTGTGTGTGTAGAACATACTTTCCATCCAGCTCTCTGACGGCGTCGTCGGCGTCTCTTGGATCTTCGAACTCGACGAAGGCGAAGCCCGGAGGATTCCTGGCGATCCAGACGGTCCTGAGGGGTCCGTAGAACCCGAAGGCTCGTTCCAGCTCACTCTTTCCGGCCCCCGAGCCCAGGTTCCCCACGTAGACCTTCATCTCTGCGGAACCACATCATTCAGAGCGTGAGGAACCACATCATTCAGAGCGTGAGGAACCACATCATTCAGAGCGTGAGGAACCACATCATTCAGACCGTGAGGAACCACATCATTCAGACCGTCAGGAACCACATCATTCAGACCGTGAGGAACCACATCATTCAGAGCGTGAGGAACCACATCATTCAGACCGTCAGGAACCACATCATTCAGACCGTGAGGAACCACATCATTCAGAGCGTGAGGAACCACATCATTCAGAGCGTGAGGAACCACATCATTCAGAGCGTGAGGAACCACATCATTCAGAGCGTGAGGAACCACATCATTCAGACCGTGAGGAACCACATCATTCAGACCGTGAGGAACCACATCATTCAGACCGTGAGGAACCACATCATTCAGAGCGTGAGGAACCACATCACTCAGACCGTCAGGAACCACATCATTCAGACCGTGAGGAACCACATCATTCAGACCGTGAGGAACCACATCACTCAGACCGTGAGGAACCACATCATTCAGACCGTGAGGAACCACATCATTCAGACCGTGAGGAACCACATCATTCAGACCGTCAGGAACCACATCATTCAGACCGTGAGGAACCACATCATTCAGACCGTCAGGAACCACATCATTCAGACCGTCAGGAACCACATCATTCAGAGCGTGAGGAACCACATCATTCAGAGCGTGAGGAACCACATCATTCAGACCGTGAGGAACCACATCATTCAGAGCGTGAGGAACCACATCATTCAGACCGTGAGGAACCACATCATTCAGACCGTGAGGAACCACATCACTCAGACCGTGAGGAACCACATCATTCAGAGCGTGAGGAACCACATCATTCAGACCGTGAGGAACCACATCATTCAGACCGTGAGGAACCACATCATTCAGACCGTCAGGAACCACATCATTCAGACCGTGAGGAACCACATCATTCAGACCGTGAGGAACCACATCACTCAGACCGTCAGGAACCACATCATTCAGACCGTCAGGAACCACATCACTGGGAACATACCAGACCCCTTCCTCTGAGGATACGAGGAGAGACACACTGAGGATACGAGGAGAGAGGGACACACTGAGGATACGAGGAGAGAGGGACCACACTGAGGATACGAGGAGAGAGGGACAGGGACACACTGAGGATACGAGGAGAGAGGGACACACTGAGGATACGAGGAGAGAGGGACACACCGAGGATACGAGGAGAGAGGGACACACTGAGGATACGAGGAGAGAGGGACACACTGAGGATACGAGGAGAGAGGGACAGGGACACACTGAGGATACGAGGAGAGAGGGACACACTGAGGATACGAGGAGAGGGACACACTGAGGATACGAGGAGAGAGGGACAGGGACACACTGAGGATACGAGGAGAGAGGGACACACTGAGGATACGAGGAGAGAGGGACAGGGACACACTGAGGATACGAGGAGAGAGGGACACACTGAGGATACGAGGAGAGAGGGACACACTGAGGATACGAGGAGAGAGGGACACACTGAGGATACGAGGAGAGAGGGACACACTGAGGATACGAGGAGAGAGGGACACACTGAGGATACGAGGAGAGAGGGACACACTGAGGATACGAGGAGAGGGACACACTGAGGATACGAGGAGAGGGACACACTGAGGATACGAGGAGAGGACACACTGAGGATACGAGGAGAGAGGGACACACTGAGGATACGAGGAGAGAGGGACACACTGAGGATACGAGGAGAGAGGGACACACTGAGGATACGAGGAGAGAGGGACACACTGAGGATACGAGGAGAGAGGGACACACTGAGGATACGAGGAGAGAGGGACAGGGACACACTGAGGATACGAGGAGAGAGGGACACACTGAGGATACGAGGAGAGGGACACACCGAGGATACGAGGAGAGAGGGACACACCGAGGATACGAGGAGAGGGACACACCGAGGATACGAGGAGAGAGGGACACACTGAGGATACGAGGAGAGGGACACACTGAGGATACGAGGAGAGGGACACACCGAGGATACGAGGAGAGGGACACACCGAGGATACGAGGAGAGAGGGACACACTGAGGATACGAGGAGAGGGACACACTGAGGATACGAGGAGAGAGGGACACACTGAGGATACGAGGAGAGAGGGACACACTGAGGATACGAGGAGAGAGGAACTCACTGAGGATACGAGGAGAGAGGACACACTGAGGATACGAGGAGAGAAGGGACACACTGAGGATACGAGGAGCGAGGGACACACTGAGGATACGAGGAGAGAGGGACACACTGAGGATACGAGGAGAGAAGGACACACTGAGGATACGAGGAGAGAGGAACACACTGAGGATACGAGGAGAGAGGAGCACTGAGGATACGAGGAGAGAAGGACACACTGAGGATACGAGGAGAGAGGAACAGGGACATACTGAGGATACGAGGAGAGAGGGACACACTGAGGATACGAGGAGAGAGGGACACACTGAGGATACGAGGAGAGAGGAACACACTGAGGATACGAGGAGAGAGGGACACACTGAGGATACGAGGAGAGAGGGACACACTGAGGATACGAGGAGAGAGGGACACACCGAGGATACGAGGAGAGAGGGACACACCGAGGATACGAGGAGAGAGGGACACACCGAGGATACGAGGAGAGAGGGACACACCGAGGATACGAGGAGAGAGGAACAGGGACACACTGAGGATACGAGGAGAGAGGAACACACTGAGGATACGAGGAGAGAGGGACACACTGAGGATACGAGGAGAGAGGGACACACTGAGGATACGAGGAGAGAGGAACAGGGACACACTGAGGATACGAGGAGAGAGGGACACACTGAGGATACGAGGAGAGAGGAACACATGAGGATACGAGGAGAGAAGACACACTGAGGATACGAGGAGAGAAGACACACTGAGGATACGAGGAGAGAGGGACACACTGAGGATACGAGGAGAGAGGACACACTGAGGATACGAGGAGAGGGAACAGGGACACACTGAGGATACGAGGAGAGGGACACACTGAGGATACGAGGAGAGAGGAACACATTGAGGATACGAGGAGAGAAGACACACTGAGGATACGAGGAGAGACACACAGAGGATACGAGGAGAGAGGGACACACAGAGGATACGAGGAGAGAGGGACACACCGAGGATACGAGGAGAGACACACTGAGGATACGAGGAGAGAGGGACACACTGAGGATACGAGGAGAGAGGGACACACTGAGGATACGAGGAGAGAGGGACACACTGAGGATACGAGGAGAGGGACACACTGAGGATACGAGGAGAGAGGAACTCACTGAGGATACGAGGAGAGAGGGACACACTGAGGATACGAGGAGAGAGGGACACACTGAGGATACGAGGAGAGAGGGACACACTGAGGATACGAGGAGAGAGGGACAGGGACACACTGAGGATACGAGGAGAGAGGGACACACTGAGGATACGAGGAGAGAGGGACAGGGACACACTGAGGATACGAGGAGAGAGGGACACACTGAGGATACGAGGAGAGAGGGACACACTGAGGATACGAGGAGAGAGGGACACACTGAGGATACGAGGAAAGAGGACACACTGAGGATACGAGGAGAGAGGAGCACTGAGGATACGAGGAGAGAGGAGCACTGAGGATACGAGGAGAGAAGGGAACACTGAGGATACGAGGAGAGAGGAACAGGGACACACTGAGGATACGAGGAGAGAGGAACAGGGACACACTGAGGATACGAGGAGAGAGGGACACACTGAGGATACGAGGAGAGAGGAACACACTGAGGATACGAGGAGAGAGGGACACACTGAGGATACGAGGAGAGAGGGACACACTGAGGATACGAGGAGAGAGGGACACACTGAGGATACGAGGAGAGAGGGACACACTGAGGATACGAGGAGAGAGGGACACACCGAGGATACGAGGAGAGAGGAACAGGGACACACTGAGGATACGAGGAGAGAAGGACACACTGAGGATACGAGGAGAGAGGGACACACTGAGGATACGAGGAGAGAGGGACACACTGAGGATACGAGGAGAGAGGGACACACTGAGGATACGAGAAGAGAGGGACACACTGAGGATACGAGAAGAGAGGGACACACTGAGGATACGAGGAGAGAGGGACAGGGACACACTGAGGATACGAGGAGAGAGGGACACACTGAGGATACGAGGAGAGGGACACACCGAGGATACGAGGAGAGAGGGACACACGAGGATACGAGGAGAGAGGGACACACCGAGGATACGAGGAGAGAGGGACACACCGAGGATACGAGGAGAGAGGAACAGGGACACACTGAGGATACGAGGAGAGAGGAACACACTGAGGATACGAGGAGAGAGGGACACACTGAGGATACGAGGAGAGAGGGACACACTGAGGATACGAGGAGAGAGGAACAGGGACACACTGAGGATACGAGGAGAGAGGGACACACTGAGGATACGAGGAGAGAGGAACACATTGAGGATACGAGGAGAGAGGGACACACTGAGGATACGAGGAGAGAGGGACACACTGAGGATACGAGGAGAGAGGGACACACTGAGGATACGAGGAGAGAGGACACACTGAGGATACGAGGAGAGAGGAACAGGGACACACTGAGGATACGAGGAGAGGGACACACTGAGGATACGAGGAGAGAGGAACACATTGAGGATACGAGGAGAGAAGACACACTGAGGATACGAGGAGAGACACACAGAGGATACGAGGAGAGGGACACACCGAGGATACGAGGAGAGACACACTGAGGATACGAGGAGAGAGGGACACACTGAGGATACGAGGAGAGAGGGACACACTGAGGATACGAGGAGAGGGACACACTGAGGATACGAGGAGAGAGGGACACACTGAGGATAAGAGGAGAGAGGAACTCACTGAGGATACGAGGAGAGAGGGACACACTGAGGATACGAGGAGAGAGGGACAGGGACACACTGAGGATACGAGGAGAGAGGGACACACTGAGGATACGAGGAGAGAGGGACACACTGAGGATACGAGGAGAGAGGGACACACTGAGGATACGAGGAAAGAGGACACACTGAGGATACGAGGAGAGAGGAGCACTGAGGATACGAGGAGAGAGGAGCACTGAGGATACGAGGAGAGAAGGACACACTGAGGATACGAGGAGAGAGGAACAGGGACACACTGAGGATACGAGGAGAGAGGAACAGGGACACACTGAGGATACGAGGAGAGAGGGACACACTGAGGATACGAGGAGAGAGGAACACACTGAGGATACGAGGAGAGAGGGACACACTGAGGATACGAGGAGAGAGGGACACACTGAGGATACGAGGAGAGAGGGACACACTGAGGATACGAGGAGAGAGGGACACACTGAGGATACGAGGAGAGAGGGACACACGAGGATACGAGGAGAGAGGACAGGGACACACTGAGGATACGAGGAGAGAAGGACACACTGAGGATACGAGGAGAGAGGGACACACTGAGGATACGAGGAGAGAGGGACACACTGAGGATACGAGGAGAGAGGGACACACTGAGGATACGAGAAGAGAGGGACACACTGAGGATACGAGGAGAGAGGGACACACAGAGGATACGAGGAGAGACACACTGAGGATACGAGGAGAGGGGAACTCACTGAGGATACGAGGAGAGAGGGACACACTGAGGATAAGAGGAGAGAGGGACAGGGACACACTGAGGATACGAGGAGAGAGGGACACACTGAGGATACGAGGAGAGAGGGACACACTGAGGAGCGAGGAGCGAGGGACAGGGACACACTGAGGATACGAGGAGAGAGGGACACACTGAGGATACGAGGAGAGAGGAACACACAGAGGATACGAGGAGAGGGACACACTGAGGATACGAGGAGAGAGGGACACACAGAGGATACGAGGAGAGGGACACACTGAGGATACGAGGAGAGAGGGACACACTGAGGATACGAGGAGAGAGGGACACACTGAGGATACGAGGAGAGAGGGACACACTGAGGATACGAGGAGAGAGGAACACACTGAGGATACGAGGAGAGAGGGACACACTGAGGATACGAGGAGAGAGGGACACACTGAGGATACGAGGAGAGAGGGACACACTGAGGATACGAGGAGAGAGGGACACACTGAGGATACGAGGAGAGAGGGACACACTGAGGATACGAGGAGAGAGGGACACACTGAGGATACGAGGAGAGAGGGACACACTGAGGATACGAGGAGAGAGGGACACACTGAGGATACGAGGAGAGGGACACACTGAGGATACGAGGAGAGAGGGACACACTGAGGATACGAGGAGAGAGGAACAGGGACACACTGAGGATACGAGGAGAGAGGGACACACTGAGGATACGAGGAGAGAGGGACACACTGAGGATACGAGGAGAGAGGGACACACTGAGGATACGAGGAGAGAGGGACACACTGAGGATACGAGGAGAGAGGGACACACTGAGGATACGAGGAGAGAGGGACACACTGAGGATACGAGGAGAGAGGGACACACTGAGGATACGAGGAGAGAGGGACACACTGAGGATACGAGGAGAGAGGAACAGGGACACACTGAGGATACGAGGAGAGAGGGACACACTGAGGATACGAGGAGAGAGGGACACACTGAGGATACGAGGAGAGAGGGACACACTGAGGATACGAGGAGAGAGGGACACACTGAGGATACGAGGAGAGGGACACACTGAGGATACGAGGAGAGAGGGACACACTGAGGATACGAGGAGAGAGGAACAGGGACACACTGAGGATACGAGGAGAGAGGGACACACTGAGGATACGAGGAGAGAGGGACACACTGAGGATACGAGGAGAGAGGGACACACTGAGGATACGAGGAGAGAGGGACACACTGAGGATACGAGGAGAGAGGGACACACTGAGGATACGAGGAGAGAGGGACACACTGAGGATACGAGGAGAGAGGGACACACTGAGGATACGAGGAGAGAGGGACACACTGAGGATACGAGGAGAGAGGGACACACTGAGGATACGAGGAGAGAGGGACACACTGAGGATACGAGGAGAGATACACAGAGGATACGAGGAGAGAGGGACACACTGAGGATACGAGGAGAGAGGGACACACTGAGGATACGAGGAGAAAGGAACACACTGAGGATACGAGGAGAGAGGAACAGGGACACACTGAGGATACGAGGAGAGAGGAACAGGGACACACTGAGGATACGAGGAGAGAGGGACACACTGAGGATACGAGGAGAGAGGGACACACTGAGGATACGAGGAGAGAGGGACACACTGAGGATACGAGGAGAGAGGAACAGGGACACACTGAGGATACGAGGAGAGAGGGACACACTGAGGATACGAGGAGAGAGGGACACACTGAGGATACGAGGAGAGAGGAACAGGGACACACTGAGGATACGAGGAGAGAGGGACACACTGAGGATACGAGGAGAGAGGGACACACTGAGGATACGAGGAGAGAGGGACACACTGAGGATACGAGGAGAGAGGGACACACTGAGGATACGAGGAGAGAGGAACACACTGAGGATACGAGGAGAGATACACAGAGGATACGAGGAGAGAGGGACACACTGAGGATACGAGGAGAGATACACAGAGGATACGAGGAGAGAAGGACACACTGAGGATACAAGGAGAGAGGGACACACTGAGGATACGAGGAGAGATACACAGAGGATACGAGGAGAGAGGGACACACTGAGGATACGAGGAGAGAGGGACACACTGAGGATACGAGGAGAAAGGAACACACTGAGGATACGAGGAGAGAGGAACAGGGACACACTGAGGATACGAGGAGAGAGGAACAGGGACACACTGAGGATACGAGGAGAGAGGGACACACTGAGGATACGAGGAGAGAGGGACACACTGAGGATACGAGGAGAGAGGGACACACTGAGGATACGAGGAGAGAGGGACACACTGAGGATACGAGGAGAGAGGGACACACTGAGGATACGAGGAGAGAGGAACAGGGACACACTGAGGATACGAGGAGAGAGGGACACACTGAGGATACGAGGAGAGAGGGACACACTGAGGATACGAGGAGAGAGGAACAGGGACACACTGAGGATACGAGGAGAGAGGGACACACTGAGGATACGAGGAGAGAGGGACACACTGAGGATACGAGGAGAGAGGGACACACTGAGGATACGAGGAGAGAGGGACACACTGAGGATACGAGGAGAGAGGAACACACTGAGGATACGAGGAGAGATACACAGAGGATACGAGGAGAGAGGGACACACTGAGGATACGAGGAGAGATACACAGAGGATACGAGGAGAGAAGGACACACTGAGGATACAAGGAGAGAGGGACACACTGAGGATACGAGGAGAGATACACAGAGGATACGAGGAGATAGGAAATGTACGGTGTCACAGTAGAGAGAAGCTAGAACACGGTAATATGAAAGGCGTGTACATAGTATTTAAATGTACTTTAGTACACATCCAGTGTGTACATAAATACCAGGAGAAGTACAAAGTAACGGAAGGTGAACAAACGTTAAGCTAAATGAAGCTAACAACAGCTAACTGCAGTTTAGCTGACTGAAGCTAAGCTAACTGTGGCTAAATGAAGCTAAGCTAACTGTGGCTAGTTGGAGGCCTGTGGTCAGATATCCATATAGATACAGGTCCTCCGGGCTCCAGGTGTGGAGGCTGTGAGAGTTTGAACACAAAGCGCTCACAGAGGCACATTCCTGCGAGATAAACACGTGTGAACCCGGACCTGTAAACATGTGACCAGACGCCGTTAGCTTCGGTGCTAACAGTGCTAACCGCTAACTCACAATAACCGCTAAGGAGCTACGGCTGCAGGAAACGGTCAAATTAATAACTATACACGGGAATCGGATCTCCCGGTCCCCCCCGGTTTCTCAGGGTTCCTCACCTCCTCCCGAGCTGCGGCTGTGTCTGCTCATCTCTCCGGCTCAACGACGGCTCTCTGCGCGGGTTAGCTGTTAGCTTAGCTTAACGGAACTCACAACAATAAGAGACTCAGCCGTGCTACTTCCGGTCTGATTTAAAAATGCGGTACTTTTCGAGAAGGGGTCCAGCTGCAGCCACAGAGCACGCCCCCTACAGGACACGACGGTATGACCATTTAGTCTAATTAATACATTAAAACAAAAAGGTGGCTTAGTAAACTTTATTTATTTCTTTAGTAGCCTACATGGTAAATAGGTATTAATGAGATCAACTATTCATTATGTGTATCTAACTGCTACACATGCATTTACACATGTAGATATTTATGAACATCTAAATATAGTTGTTAAAGGTTTTAAGATATAAAGAATCCCTTCATGGGGTCATTAAGGTTCCAAACAGGTGCACGTGAGGCAGGCCGACGACAACATGAGAGCATGATTCAAACTAGTTCCTCACTCTCACGTGATGTGGTGTGTTGTGGATAATGGCTGGACACCCCTTCACTATGGTCATCATGGACTTTCTGTAGACCAGATTAGGAGGGCCATGGCCACTAATGAGCTCAATCATTCACATGTATTATTATTACTTTATAAATTAAGAGTACTCGGGGTCCGTTACAAAACCTTCTGAATGTGTCTGTACTTTAGAAACAGGCTTCTTCCAAACTCCTCGCTGGAGTATGACCACCAGCAGACTGTTGGCGTGGTGAGTTTGGTAGCAATAAGCTGTGTAATAGTGATTGGATATTATTGTATTCTCTTTTTTGGGAGCTGCACTTTGCACACGGTCCCTGCGCACTCGTTTCTTCTCCGGCTGCGGATGGAGACCGATGTGATGTGTCCAGCTCGGAGGACGGCGCGTATTGGCCTATCAACATGTGATTGTATCAACCTTACCACGGCACTTAGGAGACGTCTTTGTGTCTGAATAACGTTTTGTTCATGAGTTATTGATCCGTGAATTCAGAATCTCCCAATATCGTTCCAACGGTACTGAACCAAGAAGAAGACCGGCTCACTTCGCAGACCGCTCGGTTTGCTGGTCCTTCGCTTTATTTACATTTATTTTTGGACGAAAACTTAGCGTGAGGAAAGGCAAGTGTGGCGTGAGTGATGGCAGCCCTGCTTGAACACTATCATCAGAGTAACGTGATCCAGGGGCGGTTCTAAGGGGGGGGGCGTGCCCCTAACACTACTTTGGACCCCCCTGTGGGCCCCCTGAAAATGAGGCCCAGATGGGTTTCCTCCGCCGGGTGGCTGGCGTCTCCCTGAGCGATAAGGTGAGAGGTTCGGTCATCAGGGAGGAGCCAGTTGAGGTGGTTTGGGCACCGAGTTAGGATGCCACCTGGGCGCCTCCCTAGGGAAGAGACCAAGGGGTAGACCTAGGACCAGGTGGAGGGATTATATCTCTTCTGGCCTGGGAGCGCCTTGGGACCCCCCAGTCAGAGCTGGTTGATGTCGCCAGGGAGAGGAACGTTTGGGGCTCTCTGCTGGAACTGCTACCCCGCGACCCGACCACGGAGCAGCGGGAGAAGATGGACGGATGGATGGATAGATGGAAGGAAGGAAGGAAGGAAGGAAGGAAGGAAGGAAGGAAGGAAGGAAGGAAGGAAGGAAGGAAGGAAGGAAGGAAGGAAGGAAGGAAGGAAGGAAGGAAGGAAGGAAGGAAGGAAGGAAGGAAGGAAGGAAGGAAGGAAGGAAGGAAGGAAGGAAGTCTACCCATGTGCAGCCTCGACATTTCCCCCAAACCAAGGACGCGGCCTCTGTGGAATTCCAAGTTTGGAACAGTCCTTCGGCGGCACTCGATGACGTAGCATCCTTGAAATATTGGCTTGGAAGCCAGAACCCTGAGGAACGGCCTGTGACACTGATTCACTGACACGAGGCGGATTTTGGCTTTTTTCTCTTTTCTTGTGTTTCCAAGATCCTTTTAGATTCACTTTGACGCAGCACTTAACAACGGGTAGGACATGAAGTGCTTTGATGTGAGGGTTGAGGTGTTATCACACGTAGGTGTGATATGCCCCCCTGTAGTAGAGCCTTTGATGTCTGTGCTTTGATGTGAGAGTTGAACACGATGACTTTTCCATATTTTTTTCTAACAAACTATACTTTTGACTTTTTCTGTAAAATCTTGTCAAACTATTACTTATTCTTACGTTTGACCTCTCGCTGCTTGGTTGGAAATGATGAAAAAGCTACAAAGCTTATAGAATTTTTTTATAACTCTCAATTCTACAGATGACCCCCCACTCAACTCAATAAGTCCCACCTCCACTCAGACCCCACTCAGACCCCACTCAGGCGAAGGACCCCACTCAGACGAAGGACCCCACTCAGACGAAGGACCCCACTCAGGCGAAGGACCCCACTCAGACGAAGGACCCCACTCAGACGAAGGACCCCACTCAGACGACCGCTGACAACTAGCCATGGATCTGAGAAACACCAAGTCTCCCCCGCGAGTTGCAGCCAGCACCACCACCACCACCACCACCACCACCACCACCACACCACCACCACCACCACCACCACCACCACCACCACCACCACCACCACCACCACCACCACCACCACCACACCACCACCACCACACCACCACCACCACCACCACACCACCACCACCACCACCACCACCACCACCCACCACCACCACCACCAGCAACAAACTCCTATATATACACCTGAACATCAGCAGGAGAGGACTCTTTAAAGTAGAGACACTACATACTGATATACACTTGAACATCAGCAGGAGAGGACTCTTTAAAGTAGAGGCACTACATACTGATATACACCTGAACATCAGCAGGAGAGGACTCTTTAAAGTAGAGACACTACATACTGATATACACCTGAACATCAGCAGGAGAGGACTCTTTAAAGTAGAGACAATACATACTGATATAAACCTGAACATCAGCAGGAGAGGACTCTTTAAAGTAGAGCCACTACACACTGATATACACCTGAACATCAGCAGGAGAGGACTCTTTAAAGTAGAGACACTACATACTGATATGCAGGAGAGGACTCTTTAAAGTAGAGACACTACATACTGATATACACCTGAACATCAGCAGGAGAGGACACTATCATCAGAGTAACGTGATCCAGGGGCGGTTCTAAGGGGGGGGGGCAGTGCCCCCAAACTACTTTGGACCCCCCTGTGGGCCCCCTGAAAATGAGGCCCAGATGGGTTTCCTCCGCCGGGTGGCTGGCGTCTCCCTAGGGATAAGGTGAGAGGTTCGGTCATCAGGGAGGAGCCAGTTGAGGTGGTTTGGGCACCGAGTTAGGATGCCACCTGGGCGCCTCCCTAGGGAAGAGACCAAGGGGTAGACCTAGGACCAGGTGGAGGGATTATATCTCTTCTGGCCTGGGAGCGCCTTGGGACCCCCCAGTCAGAGCTGGTTGATGTCGCCAGGGAGAGGAACGTTTGGGGCTCTCTGCTGGAACTGCTACCCCGCGACCCGACCACGGAGCAGCGGGAGAAGATGGACGGATGGATGGATAGATGGAAGGAAGGAAGGAAGGAAGGAAGGAAGGAGGAAGGAAGGAGGAGGAGGAAGGAAGGAAGGAAGGAAGGAAGGAAGGAAGGAAGGAAGGAAGGAAGGAAGGAAGGAGGAGGAAGGAAGGAAGGAAGGAAGGAAGGAAGGAAGGAAGGAAGGAAGGAAGGAGGAAGGAAGGAAGGAGGAAGGAAGGAAGGAGGAGGAAGGAAGGAGGAGGAAGGAAGTAAGGAAGTAAGTCTACCCATGTGCAGCCTCGACATTTCCCCCAAACCAAGGACGCGGCCTCTGTGGAATTCCAAGTTTGGAACAGTCCTTCGGCGGCACTCGATGACGTAGCATCCTTGAAATATTGGCTTGGAAGCCAGAATCCCCTGAGGAACGGCCTGTGACACTGATTCACTGACACGAGGCGGATTTTGGCTTTTTTCTCTTTTCTTGTGTTTCCAAGATCCTTTTAGATTCACTTTGACGCAGCACTTAACAACGGGTAGGACATGAAGTGCTTTGATGTGAGGGTTGAGGTGTTATCACACGTAGGTGTGATATGCCCCCCTGTAGTAGAGCCTTTGATGTCTAATCTAATTAGCCTTTGATGTCTGTGCTTTGATGTGAGAGTTGAACACAATGACTTTTCCATATTTTTTTCTAACAAACTATACTTTTGACTTTTTCTGTAAAATCTTGTCAAACTATTACTTAT
>CM070432.1:112500-167500 GCA_036324595.1 Champsocephalus gunnari | reverse complement strand
CTGCGTCCTAACGGCGCTGAGAGAGGAGCAGGGACGCTAGCTGTCTTCTATCGATTAGACTTATGATTAGAAAATGATAAAGTAGACGTGTGGATATTATCCGACTGACACAACGTGCATTCATCTACAGGTTCCTTTCCACGGGCCTGACTTCCTAAAGCCGTGCTCTGTGTGGAACCCGAGCGCAGCTTACTTCCTGCTTTGAGGACGCCTCACTGCCACACTAAGTTGATGCGATTTGATTGGTCGTGAGGAAGGGAAGCCAGCCGCCTCTGGCTTCCCTTGGCATGGCCCTGACCAATCACAGGTTGGCAGGGCCATGACGTGAGCCTCGTCTGATTGGTCAATCCCTCCATGTGTTTTCACCAAGGGAAGCCAGATCCGGCTGGCCTCCTCTCGCACAGAGTGCAATCTACTGTTCCACCACAGCACCTAGAGGGGCGCTGTTTCCCTCTTTGTAAAACACTCAGAGAGGGGGGAGGCGGCCGGCAGCAACGCGCAGCTCAGGATTACCCAAACTAAACTGTTTTATTTATTAAAACTATAACGACAATCTGAAAGAACAGCCTGGCTTCCCTCGGCCTCAGAGCAAACTACACTACCCACAATCCCCTGCTTCCTTCTGTATGGATATAAACACACATATGTATATTTACCTTGGAGGGGGAGGAGTCAGCGGGGGCGGAGTCTGGGCGCCTGCGAGGGGGGCACAGGGGGGGGGGCAGACTCCTCCCCCCTGCTGAAGCTCACTATGGAGGAGAAAGAGGACGACCCTGAGAACAGAGGGGGGGGTTAGTGTGCGTGTGAAGGTGTGTGTGTGTGTGTGTGTGTGTGTGTGGGTGTGAAGGTGTGTGTGTGTGAGTGTGTGTGAACAGTGTGAGTGTGTGTGAACAGTGTGAGTGTGTGTGAACAGTGTGTGTGTGTGTGTGTGTGTGAACAGTGTGTGAGTGTGTGTGTGTGTGTGTGTGTGTGTGTGTGTGTGAGTGTGTGTGTGTGTGTGTGAGTGAACAGTGTGTGTGTGTGTGTGTGTGTGTGCGTGTGTGTGTGTGAACAGTGTGTGTGTGTGTGCGTGTGTGTGTGTGTGTGTGTGAACAGTGTGTGTATCAGAGGTCGCGTTAACCGAAAAAGTCTAGCGCAACCTCTGGTGTGTATATATATGTGTGTGTGTATATATATGTGTGTGTGTATATATATGTGTGTGTGTGTATATATGTGTGTGAGTGTGTATATATATGTGTGTGTGTATATGTATAGTGTGAGTGTGTATATATATATATGTGTGTGTATATATGTGCGATTGTGTGTGTGTGTATGGTGTATGTACAGTGTGTGTGTGTGTGTGTGTGTGTACAGTGTGAGTGTGTGTGTATGTGTGTGTGTGTCTCACGGGAGTGGGAGGGGCTCGGGGAATCGAACACAGCGTCGGGGCAGTTGGATGCAAGGGGGGGGGGTCAGGGGGTTGAGGGGGGAGTTAGGGGCGGAGCCTGCCCCCCCCTCACCCCCCTCATTGTCAGGGATACGGCTGTAGCTGATCTTGCGCGGCTCGTTCTGGAGGGGGGTCGGGTGCCTCATGGGGGGGCGGGGGGGCGAGGGGCGGATCCCCGGAGACTTCAGAGGACAGGTGTACCTCTTCACCTGGGGGGGGGGCCACAGGTTAACTTTAATCTGACAGGTGTACCTCTTCACCTGGGGGGGGGCCAACAGGTTTAATGGTTGCCATGCTGATACTTACAAACCGCGGTAACGAGCGGACGTTCCGGGGCTCGATCTCCAGAGACTTGTTGAACAGGTGATCGGCGAAGTCTTTCTCCGACATGGCCTCCATGGGATTCAGGTTCTCGAAGAACTTCTGCTCTCAACACAAGAAGAAGAGAACGTTATGTTACTCACACAGCCAATCAGGTGAGAGCACAGAGAGATGTGTGTGTGTCTCAGAGGGAACCAGGTGAAGCTACAGCTGTGTGTCTCAGAGGGACCAGGTGAAGCTACAGGTGTGTCTCAGAGGGAACCAGGTGAAGCTACAGGTGTGTCTCAGAGGGAACCAGGTGAAGC
This sequence comes from Champsocephalus gunnari, assembly GCA_036324595.1. Taxonomy (NCBI): domain Eukaryota; kingdom Metazoa; phylum Chordata; class Actinopteri; order Perciformes; family Channichthyidae; genus Champsocephalus; species Champsocephalus gunnari. The sequence continues at coordinate 165,448 of CM070432.1, read as the reverse complement.
TACAGCTGTGTGTCTCAGAGGGACCAGGTGAAGCTACAGGTGTGTGTCTCAGAGGGAACCAGGTGAAGCTACAGCTGTGTGTCTCAGAGGGAACCAGGTGAAGCTACAGGTGTGTGTCTCAGAGGGAACCAGGTGAAGCTACAGGTGTGTGTCTCAGAGGGACCAGGTGAAGCTACAGGTGTGTCTCAGAGGGAACCAGGTGAAGCTACAGGTGTGTCTCAGAGGGAACCAGGTGAAGCTACAGGTGTGTCTCAGAGGGAACCAGGTGAAGCTACAGGTGTGTGTCTCAGAGGGAACCAGGTGAAGCTACAGGTGTGTCTCAGAGGGACCAGGTGAAGCTACAGGTGTGTCTCAGAGGGAACCAGGTGAAGCTACAGGTGTGTCTCAGAGGAACCAGGTGAAGCTACAGGTGTGTCTGAGAGGGAACCAGGTGAAGCTACAGGTGTGTGTCTCAGAGGGAACCAGGTGAAGCTACAGGTGTGTGTCTCAGAGGGAACCAGGTGAAGCTACAGGTGTGTCTCAGAGGGACCAGGTGAAGCTACAGGTGTGTCTGAGAGGGAACCAGGTGAAGCTACAGGTGTGTGTCTGAGAGGGAACCAGGTGAAGCTACAGGTGTGTGTCAGAGGGAACCAGGTGAAGCTACAGGTGTGTCTCAGAGGGAACCAGGTGAAGCTACAGGTGTGTCTCAGAGGGAACCAGGTGAAGCTACAGCTGTATGTCTCAAAGGGAACCAGGTGAAGCTACAGGTGTGTGTCTCAGAGGGAACCAGGTGAAGCTACAGGTGTGTCTCAGAGGAACCAGGTGAAGCTACAGGTGTGTCTCAGAGGGAACCAGGTGAAGCTACAGGTGTGTGTCTTAGAGGGACCAGGTGAAGCTACAGGTGTGTGTCTCAGAGGGAACCAGGTGAAGCTACATGTGTGTCTGAGAGGAACCAGGTGAAGCTACAGGTGTGTCTCAGAGGGAACCAGGTGAAGCTACAGGTGTGTCTCAGAGGGAACCAGGTGAAGCTACAGGTGTGTCTCAGAGGGAACCAGGTGAAGCTACAGGTGTGTCTCAGAGGGAACCAGGTGAAGCTACAGGTGTGTCTGAGAGGGAACCAGGCGAAGCTACAGGTGTGTCTCAGAGGGAACCAGGTGAAGCTACAGGTGTGTGTCAGAGGGAACCAGGTGAAGCTACAGCTGTGTCTCAGAGGGACCAAGTGAAACTACAGGTGTGTGTCTGAGAGGGAACCAGGTGAAGCTACAGGTGTGTGTCTGAGATGGAACCAGGTGAAGCTACAGGTGTGTGTCTCAGAGGGAACCAGGTGAAGCTACAGGTGTGTGTCTCAGAGGGAACCAGGTGAAGCTACAGGTGTGTGTCTCAGAGGGAACCAGGTGAAGCTACAGCTGTGTGTCTCAGAGGGAACCAGGTGAAGCTACAGGTGTGTGTCTCAGAGGGAACCAGGTGAAGCTACAGGTGTGTCTCAGAGGGACCAGGTGAAGCTACAGGTGTGTCTCAGAGGGACCAGGTGAAGCTACAGGTGTGTGTCTGAGAGGGAACCAGGTGAAGCTACAGGTGTGTGTCTCAGAGGGAACCAGGTGAAGCTACAGGTGTGTCTCAGAGGGAACCAGGTGAAGCTACAGGTGTGTGTCTCAGAGGGAACCAGGTGAAGCTACAGGTGTGTCTCAGAGGGACCAGGTGAAGCTACAGGTGTGTCTCAGAGGGAACCAGGTGAAGCTACAGCTGTGTGTCTCAGAGGGAACCAGGTGAAGCTACAGGTGTGTGTCTCAGAGGGAACCAGGTGAAGCTACAGGTGTGTCTCAGAGGGACCAGGTGAAGCTACAGGTGTGTCTCAGAGGGAACCAGGTGAAGCTACAGGTGTGTGTCTCAGAGGGACCAGGTGAAGCTACAGGTGTGTGTCTGAGAGGGAACCAGGTGAAGCTACAGGTGTGTGTCTCAGAGGGAACCAGGTGAAGCTGCAGGTGTGTCTCAGAGGGACCAGGTGAAGCTACAGGTGTGTCTCAGAGGAACCAGGTGAAGCTACAGGTGTGTGTCTCAGAGGGAACCAGGTGAAGCTACAGGTGTGTCTCAGAGGAACCAGGTGAAGCTACAGGTGTGTGTCTCAGAGGGAGCCAGGTGAAGCTACAGGTGTGTGTCTCAGAGGGGACCAGGTGAAGCTACAGCTGTGTCTCAGAGGAACCAGGTGAAGCTACAGGTGTGTGTCTGAGAGGGAACCAGGTGAAGCTGCAGGTGTGTCTCAGAGGGACCAGGTGAAGCTACAGGTGTGTCTCAGAGGACCCAGGTGAAGCTACAGGTGTGTGTCTCAGAGGGAACCAGGTGAAGCTACAGGTGTGTCTCAGAGGGAACCAGGTGAAGCTACAGCTGTGTGTCTCAGAGGGAACCAGGTGAAGCTACAGGTGTGTCTCAGAGGGAACCAGGTGAAGCTACAGGTGTGTGTCTCAGAGGGAACCAGGTGAAGCTACAGGTGTGTGTCAGAGGGACCAGGTGAAGCTACAGCTGTGTGTCTCAGAGGGAACCAGGTGAAGCTACAGGTGTGTCTCAGAGGGAACCAGGTGAAGCTACAGGTGTGTGTCTCAGAGGGAACCAGGTGAAGCTACAGGTGTGTGTCTGAGAGGGAACCAGGTGAAGCTGCAGGTGTGTCTCAGAGGGACCAGGTGAAGCTACAGGTGTGTCTCAGAGGACCCAGGTGAAGCTACAGGTGTGTGTCTCAGAGGGAACCAGGTGAAGCTACAGGTGTGTCTCAGAGGAACCAGGTGAAGCTACAGGTGTGTGTCTCAGAGGGAACCAGGTGAAGCTACAGGTGTGTCTCAGAGGGAACCAGGTGAAGCTACAGGTGTGTGTCTGAGAGGGAACCAGGTGAAGCTACAGGTGTGTCTCAGAGGGACCAGGTGAAGCTACAGGTGTGTCTCAGAGGGAACCAGGTGAAGCTACAGGTGTGTGTCTCAGAGGGAACCAGGTGAAGCTACAGGTGTGTGTCTCAGAGGGAACCAGGTGAAGCTACAGGTGTGTGTCTCAGAGGGAACCAGGTGAAGCTACAGGTGTGTGTCTCAGAGGGAACCAGGTGAAGCTACAGGTGTGTGTCAGAGGGACCAGGTGAAGCTACAGCTGTGTGTCTCAGAGGGAACCAGGTGAAGCTACAGGTGTGTCTCAGAGGGAACCAGGTGAAGCTACAGCTGTGTGTCTCAGAGGGAACCAGGTGAAGCTACAGGTGTGTGTCTCAGAGGGAGCCAGGTGAAGCTACAGCTGTGTGTCTCAGAGGGAACCAGGTGAAGCTACAGGTGTGTGTCTCAGAGGGAACCAGGTGAAGCTACAGGTGTGTGACTCAGAGGGAGCCAGGTGAAGCTACAGCTGTGTGTCTCAGAGGGAACCAGGTGAAGCTACAGGTGTGTGTCTCAGAGGGACCAGGTGAAGCTACAGGTGTGTGTCTCAGAGGGAACCAGGTGAAGCTACAGGTGTGTCTCAGAGGGAACCAGGTGAAGCTACAGGTGTGTGTCTCAGAGGGAACCAGGTGAAGCTACAGGTGTGTCTGAGAGGGAACCAGGTGAAGCTACAGGTGTGTCTCAGAGGGAACCAGGTGAAGCTACAGCTGTGTGTCTCAGAGGGAACCAGGTGAAGCTACAGGTGTGTCTCAGAGGGAACCAGGTGAAGCTACAGGTGTGTGTCTCAGAGGGAACCAGGTGAAGCTACAGGTGTGTGTCTCAGAGGGAACCAGGTGAAGCTACAGGTGTGTTTGAGAGGGAACCAGGTGAAGCTACAGGTGTGTGTCTCAGAGGAACCAGGTGAAGCTACAGGTGTGTGTCTCAGAGGAACCAGGTGAAGCTACAGGTGTGTCTCAGAGGGAACCAGGTGAAGCTACAGGTGTGTGTCTCAGAGGGAACCAGGTGAAGCTACAGGTGTGTCTCAGAGGGAACCAGGTGAAGCTACAGCTGTGTGTCTCAGAGGGAACCAGGTGAAGCTACAGGTGTGTCTCAGAGGGAACCAGGTGAAGCTACAGGTGTGTGTCTCAGAGGGAACCAGGTGAAGCTACAGGTGTGTCTCAGAGGGAACCAGGTGAAGCTACAGGTGTGTCTCAGAGGGAACCAGGTGAAGCTACAGGTGTGTGTCTCAGAGGAACCAGGTGAAGCTACAGGTGTGTCTCAGAGGGAACCAGGTGAAGCTACAGGTGTGTGTCTCAGAGGGAACCAGGTGAAGCTACAGGTGTGTGTCTCAGAGGGAACCAGGTGAAGCTACAGGTGTGTCTCAGAGGGAACCAGGTGAAGCTACAGGTGTGTGACTCAGAGGGAACCAGGTGAAGCTACAGGTGTGTGTCTCAGAGGGAACCAGGTGAAGCTACAGCTGTGTGTCAAAGGGAACCAGGTGAAGCTACAGGTGTGTGTCTCAGAGGGAACCAGGTGAAGCTACAGGTGTGTGTCTCAGAGGGAACCAGGTGAAGCTACAGGTGTGTGTCTGAGAGGGAACCAGGTGAAGCTACAGGTGTGTGTCTCAGAGGGAACCAGGTGAAGCTACAGCTGTGTGTCTCAGAGGGAACCAGGTGAAGCTACAGCTGTGTGTCTCAGAGGGAACCAGGTGAAGCTACAGGTGTGTCTGAGAGGGAACCAGGTGAAGCTACAGGTGTGTGTCTCAGAGGGAACCAGGTGAAGCTCCAGGTGTGTGTCTCAGAGGGAACCAGGTGAAGCTACAGGTGTGTGTCAGAGGGAACCAGGTGAAGCTACAGGTGTGTGTCTCAGAGGGAACCAGGTGAAGCTACAGGTGTGTGTCAGAGGGAACCAGGTGAAGCTACAAGTGTGTGTCTCAGAGGGAACCAGGTGAAGCTACAGGTGTGTGTCTCAGAGGGAACCAGTTGAAGCTACAGGTGTGTGTCTCAGAGGAACCAGGTGAAGCTACAGGTGTGTGTCTCAGAGGAACCAGGTGAAGCTACAGGTGTGTGTCAGAGAGGGAACCAGGTGAAGCTACAGGTGTGTGTCTCAGAGGGAACCAGGTGAAGCTACAGGTGTGTGTCTCAGAGGGAACCAGGTGAAGCTACAGGTGTGTGTCTCAGAGGGAACCAGGTGAAGCTACAGGTGTGTCTCAGAGGGAACCAGGTGAAGCTACAGGTGTGTGTCTCAGAGGGAACCAGGTGAAGCTACAGGTGTGTCTCAGAGGGAACCAGGTGAAGCTACAGGTGTGTGGGTCCGGTTCTGACCCGGATGTCCGGCTCCCCCCTCAGGCAGTACGGCTGGTTCTGGTACTGCTGGATCTCTCCGGTGATCTCTGCCACCTTCCTCCTCTTGCTGAAGTTGATCAGATCTTTCCCGTGTCGGCGCAGGAAGTCGGGGTTCCCCTCCTCCGTCTTCAGGATGTTAGTCAGGTAGATACCTGTGGGACAGACAGGTGAGTGAGTGACAGGTGAGAAATACAGACAGGTGAGAGACAGACAGGTGAGAGACAGACAGGTGAGTGACAGACAGGTGAGAGACAGACAGGTGAGTGAGTGACAAGTGAGAGACAGACAGGTGAGTGACAGACAGGTGAGTGACAGACAGGTGAGTGACAGACAGGTAAGAGACAGACAGGTGAGTGACAGACAGGTGAGAGACAGACAGGTGAGAGACAGACAGGTGAGACACAGACAGGTAAGAGACAGACAGGTAAGAGACAGACAGGTGAGAGACAGACAGGTGAGTGACAGACAGGTGAGACACAGACAGGTGAGTGACAGACAGGTGAGTGACAGACAGGTGAGACACAGACAGGTGAGTGACAGACGGTGAGACACAGACAGGTGAGTGACAGACAGGTGAGAGACAGACAGGTGAGAGACAGATAGGTGAGACACAGACAGGTAAGAGACAGACAGGTAAGAGACAGACAGGTGAGAGACAGACAGGTGAGTGACAGACAGGTGAGACACAGACAGGTGAGAGACAGACAGGTGAGTGAGTGACAGGTGAGAGACGGACAGGTGAGTGACAGACAGGTGAGAGACAGACAGGTGAGTGACAGACAGGTGAGACACAGACAGGTGAGTGACAGACGGTGAGACACAGACAGGTGAGTGACAGACAGGTGAGTGACAGACAGGTGAGTGACAGACAGGTGAGAGACAGACAGGTGAGTGACAGACGGTGAGACACAGACAGGTGAGTGACAGACGGTGAGACACAGACAGGTGAGTGACAGACAGGTGAGAGGCAGACAGGTGAGAGACAGACAGGTGAGTGAGTGACAGGTGAGAGACGGACAGGTGAGTGACAGACAGGTGAGAGACAGACAGGTGAGTGACAGACAGGTAAGAGACAGACAGGTAAGAGACAGACAGGTGAGAGACAGACAGGTGAGAGACAGACAGGTGAGTGACAGACAGGTGAGACACAGACAGGTGAGACACAGACAGGTGAGACACAGACAGGTGAGTGACAGACAGGTGAGACACACACAGGTGAGACACAGACAGGTGAGTGACAGACAGGTGAGAGACATACAGGTGAGAGACAGACAGGTGAGAGACAGACAGGTGAGAGACAGACAGGTGAGTGACAGACAGGTAAGAGACAGACAGGTAAGAGACAGACAGGTGAGAGACAGACAGGTGAGTGACAGACAGGTGAGTGACAGACAGGTGAGACACAGACAGGTGAGTGACAGACAGGTGAGAGACAGACAGGTGAGAGACAGACAGGTGAGTGACAGACAGGTGAGACACAGACAGGTGAGTGACAGACAGGTGAGAGACAGACAGGTGAGAGACGGACAGGTGAGTGACAGACAGGTGAGAGACAGACAGGTAAGAGACAGACAGGTGAGTGACAGACAGGTGAGTGACAGACAGGTGAGACACAGACAGGTGAGAGACAGGTGAGTGACAGACAGGTGAGAGACAGACAGGTGAGAGACAGGCAGGTGAGTGACAGACAGGTGAGAGACAGACAGGTGAGAGACAGACAGGTGAGACACAGACAGGTGAGACACAGACAGGTGAGAGACAGACAGGTGAGAGACAGACAGGTGAGAGACAGACGGTGAGGGTCGTACCAAAGAAGGGCACGCAGGGGGGGTTGATGGAGCGCAGCTTGGCCAGGTACTTCTTGTAGTGGTCCTCACTCAGCTCGTGGGCCTCTTCCAGGATCTTCCTCTGCCGGCTCGGGATTTGCTGAGAACACAACAACTGATTACCATTTGATCTGAAAGTAAGGCAGCACCCTGACAGGCCACTAGTGGGCGCTGCTTCACTGCCAATGTCCATTTCGCTCAGGACCCTTCCTAACGGAGTGAAATTACCCGGAAGTCCCTCAGTGGATAAGAGCTGATTCTCGAGATCAGCGGTTTTCAAAGTGTGAGGCGCGCCTCCCTGGGGGGTGTCAGAGAGCTTCAAAGGAGGGGGGCGCCAGAAATGGTTTAATGTTTTAAGGAGGTGACGCTACTCAGCCAATCAAATTGGTGCAGTCAGTGAGGAATGTTGTGTGCATCAGAACAAGCAGTGGGAACGCTGACACAGCATTCCCACTGCTTGTTCTGATGCACACAACATTCTTTATTATTCCTCCGGGTTATTTTGGCCCTCTTCTCCTCCCGCATTGAACATCGCAGAAACTCCGTTCGAACATCAAAACGTTCAGCTCGGTCGGGAATCGATGGCTATTACTTTTCTCATTCATAAATTTCATAATTCCAGAGATACATCCCATAATGCATCACATGTTTAACATGGAAGTCAATGGAGAAACTTCAGACTTCAACAAATCTTCATGCGACTTCAACTGCTAACTGTTCCTTCATACTTTCACTCAGAAACCTCATTCCAACTTTAAAATGTCACACATCTTTCTGACATTATTCGTGTGACACAACTTTTATTTCTGATTCATACTTTTAGAGATATCAAACATTGTTCAGACCTTGGTACAGAGGCCTTCTTCAGATTTAGAGTGCGTGATGTCACAGCTAGAGTGGAGGACAGATTTCATTTTGCCTTCATATATTTTTTTAAACCTGCCATAATTCCCAAACCCTACATTCCTGAGACATAAGTCTTCATGACAAACGTAGGAAAACATCTCGTAGCTTGAAAGATAAAAAAAAATTAAACAAAATGCCTCTTGAGGGCATGAAGTGATAAAAACGTTCAACATGTCTCCATTAAACCCCATTGTATGTTCAGCCTCATCGATCCCCACCACAGCAGCCGCACACTTTTAGTTGATCTGCCAAAAAGGCCACATTATTAACCCGAAAGTACACAAAAATTACACTTCATATACTCGAGGTCCTTGACATGCTTCACGTTTTGAAATTTCACAGATATCTGTTACGGTTCTTCCACAAAACGTTCACATGTAAGAGGTTTATCCCTCATTCAGAACAATGAAAATGCTCTCCTCTCACCGATTACTGCACATCACCATGGAAACCTTTGATCTCTGCACACCTCGTTAGCTCAAATATAAACACCTATGTCATGGAACCATGCATGGAACACGATGATGTCATCACTCCAACTGACATGCTCAGAGCAGCAGACCTCAGGTAATGGTTAATGGTCCGGCCCTCAACAGCTCTACGTCAATGATCGGGTGTCATCATATGCCGTTTCCATGGAAACGCATCCCTCGCCATGAAACACGATGTCGCTGTAACTCCAATGGACACGGTCCGATCGCCCCCAAACTTCGCTTGTATATCACCGGTCCATGCCTCAACAGCTCTACGCCAAATCTGAGATCTCACCATAGGCTGTTTCCATAGAAACGCATCCCTCGCCAAAAAACACGATGTTGTCGTAACTGATATGAAAATGGTCAAAACACCACCAGACTTCAGATGACAGTTAATGGTCCAGCCCTCAACATTTCGATGTGCCATTAGTGAGTTTTCCTCAAAAGCTGTTGCCATGGCAACGCATCACTTGCAATAAAACACAATATTGCTATAACTCCTATGAAAATTGTCAAAAAGTGCTCAAACTTCACATGTGTGCTAACAGTCCAGCCGTGAAGACATCTACGGGACAGTTTTGAGATTTCTTCAAATGCCGTTGCCATGGCAACCCAATGCTCGCCATGAAACGCGGTTTTCTCATAACTTCAGTGAAAATACTCCAAACAGCCCAAGACTTCACAGGTTTGCTAACGATGCAGCTATCAACATATCTAAGCGTATTATGGGGTGTCATCAAATGCCGTTGCCATGGCGACAGATCATTCGCCATCAAGTTAGTTCAAAAGTTTGCAGTTCAAATATTCTGCTGCTTTTCCAAGCCCTTTTTACTTTCTTCTCTCATCACACATTCAAGCCCCCCAGTGTTCCTCTATCATTTCAATCTCAATTCTTCACTTTCTTCTCACACATTACATTTCAGCAGTTTAGCGTCAGCTTTTCAGCATAAAGCATTCCCACTAGCAATTTCTTCAGGAATTGCATTCTCTAGTTTCAAATGGCGTGCTCAAAAAAGAGAAAGGTAGACAGCAAAAACAGAGCATTTAATGACATTTTCTCTGACTGGACCTCTTTGAAATGCAATTGAATACCCCTGCATTATAGCAGTAACAACAACAATAATAATAATAATAATAATAATAATAGCAATAATAATAATGAAAATGGGAGGGGGGGCGCGGCTGTTCTTATGTTCTCTGAGGGGAGGCGCGCCTCACACTTTGAAAACCGCTGCTCTAAATGAAAGGAGGTTTCAAACTTCCTTTATCACCTCCTTTAGCTTAGGAACCACTGGAACTCCCTCACCGAAAGGAAAGGAGAAAATGCTGCCCCACAATGCATTGCAGTCGCAGCATTTGCCGTCACTCAACTGTCGGCGTTCACGGAAACAACCGATTACGACGGAGAAATGACATCATGAACGTTACGGTGCTTATTAAGCATTTTAAAACGTAGGTGGTAAGTTGCCAAAGTGCTTTGTTCTGAACGTTCATCAGTATTATAATCAGAGAGAAATATGAACGTTAGTTTTTACTGAAATGATCAAAGTCAACATTTCAGTCTTCACTGAGCTGTGTGGGGTTTGTTCAACTTTACCCTGCATGACGTCCGCTGGCGCATCATAAATACGTAGATGGTGTGAGCGCAGACTCTCAAAGCAGTCTCTTCTCCTAAGTCCTTTTGATTTCTCCTATCCACTATTCCTTAACCCTGTGACGTTTCACACAGAGTCGAGGAATAATGAATAGGAAGAGACGATAGGAGATGACTTTTGAACTATTCCACTGCAACCTCAGTGTTGTTCTGCGAGGGACGCCATCTTGGTTCTATTGTTTACATTCTACTACATGCAAGCTGCATCGACTGTTGGTTAGATATACAAAGACCCTCAGCTGAGTCAGTACCTCGAGGCTGAGTCAGTACCTCGAGGCTGAGTCAGTACCTCGAAGCTGAGTCAGTACCTCGAAGCTGAGTCAGTACCTCGAGGCTGAGTCAGTACCTCGAGGCTGAGTCAGTACCTCGAGTCGAAGCTGAGTCAGTACCTCGAGTCTGAGTCAGTACCTCGAAGCTGAGTCAGTACCTCGAAGCTGAGTCAGTACCTCGAGGCTGAGTCAGTACCTCGAGGCTGAGTCAGTACCTCGAGTCGAAGCTGAGTCAGTACCTCGAGGCTGAGTCAGTACCTCGAGTCGAAGCTGAGTCAGTACCTCGAGGCTGAGTCAGTACCTCGAGGCTGAGTCAGTACCTCGAGGCTGGGTCAGTACCTCGAAGGTGAGTCAGTACCTCGAGGCTGAGTCAGTACCTCAAAGCTGGGTCAGTACCTCAAGCTGAGTCAGTACCTCGAAGCTGAGTCAGTACCTCGAAGCTGAGTCAGTACCTCGAGGGTGAGTCAGTACCTCGAGGCTGAGTCAGTACCTCGAGGTGGGTCAGTACCTCGAAGCTGAGTCAGTACCTCGAATCTGGGTCAGTACCTCGAAGGTGAGTCAGTACCTCGAAGGTGAGTCAGTACCTCGAAGCTGAGTATGTACCTCGAAGCTGGGTCAGTACCTCGAAGCTGAGTCAGTACCTCGAAGCTGAGTCAGTACCTCGAGGTGGGTCAGTACCTCGAAGCTGAGTCAGTACCTCGAAGCTGAGTTAGTACCTCGAGGCTGGGTCAGTACCTCGAGGCTGGATCAGTACCTCGAAGCTGAGTCAGTACCTCGAAGCTGAGTCAGTACCTCGAAGGTGGGTCAGTACCTCGAAGCTGTGGTCCAGCCTGTAGACCGGGGACGAGTTCATGGCGCTGACCACCTCCAGAACCCCGTTGAAGTTGTTGAGCTCCTGGAACACCTGCAGGATCTCGATGATCCGCGAAACCACGGCGACACGTTCCTCCAGGTTCTCCGTCTCCACTATGCACCTGCAGGGGAACCACAGAGGTCACAGGTCACAGGTCGCAGGTCACAGGTCGCAGGTCACGGGTCACGGGTCACAGGTCACGGGTCACAGGTCACAGGTCGCAGGTCGCAGGTCGCAGTACGTGTCACAGGTCGCAGGTCACAGGTCGCAGGTCGCAGTACGTGTCACAGGTCGCAGGTCGCAGGTCGCAGGTCGCAGGTCACAGGTCGCGGGTCGCAGGGAGAGAGTCGCACCTCTCCAGCCACAGCGTGAGGTTGGTGGTGTGGCGGATCATCCTCAGCAGGTTCGGGGAGTGAAGCTCTTTGTCCTCTTTAGTCCAAACACTGCCAACCAGCTCTGAGGGCTGCACCGCCCTGAGAGGGGAGGGAGGGGGGAGGGAGGGGGGAGGGGGGGAGAGAGGGGAGAGGGGAGAGAGGGAGAGGGGGGAGAGAGAGAGGGGAGAGAGAGGGGAGGGGGGATAGGGAGAGGAGAGAGGGGAGAGAGAGAGGGGAGACAGGTGAGAGGGGGAGAGGGAGAGGGGAGAGAGAGGGGGAGAGGGGGAGAGAGGGGGGGGAGAGGTGAGAGAGGGGAGAGGGGGGAGAGAGAGGGGAGAGAGGGGGAGAGGGGAGAGAGGGGAGAGGGGAGAGAGGGGAGAGGGGGGAGAGAGAGGGGGGAGAGGGGGGAGAGGGGAGAGAGGGGGGAGAGGGGAGAGGGGGGAGAGAGAGAGGGGAGAGGGGGGAGAGAGAGAGGGGAGAGGGGAGAGAGAGAGGGGGGGAGAGGGAGAGAGGGGTGAGAGAGAGAGAGGGGAGAGGGGAGAGAGAGGAGAGGGGGGAGAGGGAGAGGAGAGAGGGGAGAGAGAGAGAGGGGAGACAGGTGAGAGGGGGGAGAGGGAGAGGGGAGAGGGAGAGAGAGGGGAGAGAGAGAAGGGAGAGAGAGGGGAGAGGGGGGAGAGAGAGGGAGAGGGGGAGAGAGGGGAGAGGGGAGAAGAGAGAGTGGGAGAGGAGGGGAGACAGGTGAGAGAGGGGAGACAGGTGAGAGAGGGGAGAGAGGGGGAGAGAGGGGAGACAGGTGAGAGAGGGGGAGACAGGTGAGAGAGGGGGAGAGAGGGGAGGACAGGTGAGAGAGGGGAGACAGGTGAGAGAGGGGAGAGAGGGGAGACAGGTGAGAGAGGGGGAGAGAGAGGGTGGGAGAGAGTGGGGAGAGGTGAGATATGTATATTTATATCTAAGTGTGTGTTACCTGTTCAGGTGAGATATGTATATCTATATCTAAGTGTGTGTTACCTGTTCAGGTGAGATATGTATATTTATATCTAAGTGTGTGTTACCTGTTCAGATGAGATATGTATATTTGTATCTAAGTGTGTGTTACCTGTTCAGGTGAGATATGTATATTTATATCTAAGTGTGTGTTACCTGTTCAGGTGAGATATGTATATTTGTATCTAAGTGTGTGTTACCTGTTCAGGTGAGATATGTATATTTATATCTAAGTGTGTGTTACCTGTTCAGGTGAGATATGTATATTTATATCTAAGTGTGTGTTACCTGTTCAGGTGAGATATGTATATTTGTATCTAAGTGTGTGTTACCTGTTCAGGTGAGATATGTATATTTATATCTAAGTGTGTGTTACCTGTTCAGGTGAGATATGTATATTTGTATCTAAGTGTGTGTTACCTGTTCAGGTGAGATATGTATATTTATATCTAAGTGTGTGTTACCTGTTCAGGTGAATTATGTATATTTATATCTAAGTGTGTGTTACCTGTACAGGTCAGACTCGAGCAAGGTGAGCTGCCGGGCGATCTCGATGGGGTGCAGCGTCATCAGGTCGAACTGCTCGCTGTTACCTGGTTTGCAGGTGTGCCACTCAATGGGGGGGGGGAGCTCTGGAAGGTGATGCTGTGACTCGGGACGCTCACCTGGACCTGCTTCTTCCTCTGGATGATCTTGGTGATCGACTCCACCCACTTCCTCATCGCCTTACCTGCAACACCAGGTGAGAGGAGGGACAGGTGAGAGGAGGGACAGGTGGTCTCTATCGAACAGCGGAGGGACAGGTGATGGACAGGTGATGGACAGGTGATGGACAGCGGATGGACAGGTGATGGACAGGTGATGGACAGGTGATGGACAGGTGATGGACAGGTGATGAACAGGTATGAGGATTGACAGGTGTGCACAGGTGACAGGTGAGATGATTGACAGGTGAGATGATTGACAGGTGAGATGATTGACAGGTGTGCACAGGCGACAGGTGAGATGATTGACAGGTGTGCACAGGCGACAGGTGAGAAGATTGACAGGTGTGCACAGGCGACAGGTGAGATGATTGACAGGTGAGATGATTGACAGGTGAGATGATTGACAGGTGTGCATAGGCGACAGGTGAGATGATTGACAGGTGTGCACAGGCGACAGGTGAGAAGATTGACAGGTGTGCACAGGCGACAGGTGAGAAGATTGACAGGTGTGCACAGGCGACAGGTGAGATGATTGACAGGTGAGATGATTGCAGGTGTGCACAGGCGACAGGTGAGATGATTGACAGGTGAGATGATTGACAGGTGTGCACAGGCGACAGGTGAGATGATTGACAGGTGTGCACAGGTGACAGGTGAGATGATTGACAGGTGAGATGATTGACAGGTGTGCACAGGCGACAGGTGGGATGATTGACAGGTGTGCACAGGTACCTCTGACGGAGGCGACAAACTCCTCGAGGCGCCGCAGCAGGTGAGCGTCTCTCTCGAAGTCGTAGAAGTGATGCTCCACCCAGTGACGACACACGTTCAGAACCCTGAGGACCAATCAGCATCCAGAGAGTCACATGATGACGTCATTACATCACAACACCTTAGTATTGGAAGTCATGTGACAAGAAGTACCTGAGCTGCACCGGCTGGACGAACTCTTTTCTGAAGCGCTTGAGCTCGGCGCTGAGCGGAGGCTCCGCCCCCTCCAGGTGATCCTCGCTGGGCCGGGGCTCCGGGATCTCAAACCTGCAGGTCAGAGATCAGAGGTCACACTGTTGTCAGACTGACCACAGGTGAGTCAACAGGAAGTGAGTCACCTCTCCATGAGCAGGTCCAGCAGCTCCTGAGGTTTACAGAACGACCGGTACGTCGTCAGGAACGTCCGCACGAAGTTAGGATCTGAATCAGGGGACCACAGGTGTTAATAAATAATAACAAAGTAGTCCCGACGTCTCACTACAACCAGCTGCCGTTATACAAAGATACAGCGCAACCTGTCATAACATCACAGCCACTCCCAGTCACGAGCGGTGTTCCTCAGGGCTCTGTCCTGGGGCCTCTTTGCTACGCGGAGGACACCCAGCTCCATCTGTCCTCCACCCTTCCTCAGACTAACAGTGATCAAACCGAGGTTCTCCTCATTGGCACCAAACCCACCCTCACCAAGGACTCTGCCGCCCGCAGCCTCACGAGACCGTGAACGGCGGCTTTATAAATAAAATGTGTGATTACCAACAGAAGGAGAAGACGCTGCGTTCACAGCTCTAACAGCGAGACTGAAAGAGATCAGAGTTAGGGTTTACATGAAGCTCTCAGTTCACAAAGACCCACTGAGGTCTACACGCGGGAGGTCAGCCTCTCCATGAGATTATTAAAGTTATATATATTTATATCTCGTACCGGCGTACACGCGGGAGGTCAGCCTCTCCATGAGATTATTAAAGTTATATATATTTATATCTCGTACCGGCGTACACGTGGGAGGTCAGCCTCTCCATGAGATTATTAAAGTTATATATATTTATATCTCGTACCGGCGTACACGCGGGAGGTCAGCCTCTCCATGAGATTACTAAAGTTATATATATTTATATCTCGTACCGGAGTACACGCGGGAGGTCAGCCTCTCCGTGAGATTATTAAAGTTATGTATATTTATATCTCGTACCGGCGTACACGCGGGAGGTCAGCCTCTCCGTGAGATTATTAAAGTTATATATATTTATATCTCGTACCGGCGTACACGCGGGAGGTCAGCCTCTCCGTGAGATTATTAAAGTTATATATATTTATATCTCGTACCGGCGTACACGCGGGAGGTCAGCCTCTCCGTGAGATTATTAAAGTTATATATATTTATATCTCGTACCGGCGTACACGCGGGAGGTCAGCCTCTCCGTGAGATTATTAAAGTTATACATATTTATATCTCGTACCGGCGTACACGCGGGAGGTCAGCCTCTCCGTGAGATTATTAAAGTTATATATATTTATATCTCGTACCGGCGTACACGCGGGAGGTCAGCCTCTCCGTGAGATTATTAAAGTTATATATATTTATATCTCGTACGCGTACACGCGGGAGGTCAGCCTCTCCATGAGATTATTAAAGTTATATATATTTATATCTCGTACCGGCGTACACGCGGGAGGTCAGCCTCTCCGTGAGATTATTAAAGTTATATATATTTATATCTCGTACCGGCGTACACGCGGGAGGTCAGCCTCTCCGTGAGATTATTAAAGTTATATATATTTATATCTCGTACCGGCGTACACGCGGGAGGTCAGCCTCTCCGTGAGATTATTAAAGTTATATATATTTATATCTCGTACCGGCGTACACGCGGGAGGTCAGCCTCTCCGTGAGATTATTAAAGTTATATATATTTATATCTCGTACCGGCGTACACGCGGGAGGTCAGCCTCTCCGTGAGATTATTAAAGTTATATATATTTATATCTCGTACCGGCGTACACGCGGGAGGTCAGCCTCTCCGTGAGATTATTAAAGTTATATATATTTATATCTCGTACCGGCGTACACGCGGGAGGTCAGCCTCTCCGTGAGATTATTAAAGTTATATATATTTATATCTCGTACACGCGGGAGGTCAGCCTCTCCATGAGATTATTAAAGTTATATATTTATATCTCGTACCGGCGTACACGCGGAAGGTCAGCCTCTCCGTGAGATTATTAAAGTTATATATATTTATATCTCGTACCGGCGTACACGCGGAAGGTCAGCCTCTCCTTGAGATTATTAAAGTTATATATATTTATATCTCGTACCGGCGTACACGCGGGAGGTCAGCCTCTCCGTGAGATTATTAAAGTTATATATATTTATATCTCGTACCGGCGTACACGCGGGAGGTCAGCCTCTCCGTGAGATTATTAAAGTTATATATATTTATATCTCGTACCGGCGTACACGCGGGAGGTCAGCCTCTCCGTGAGATTATTAAAGTTATATATATTTATATCTCGTACACGCGGGAGGTCAGCCTCTCCATGAGATTATTAAAGTTATATATATTTATATCTCGTACCGGCGTACACGCGGGAGGTCAGCCTCTCCGTGAGATTATTAAAGTTATATATATTTATATCTCGTACACGCGGGAGGTCAGCCTCTCCATGAGATTATTAAAGTTATATATATTTATATCTCGTACCGGCGTACACGCGGGAGGTCAGCCTCTCCGTGAGATTATTAAAGTTATATATATTTATATCTCGTACCTGCGTACACGCGGGAGGTCAGCCTCTCCGTGAGATTATTAAAGTTATATATATTTATATCTCGTACCGGCGTACACGCGGGAGGTCAGCCTCTCCGTGAGATTATTAAAGTTATATATATTTATATCTCGTACACGCGGGAGGTCAGCCTCTCCATGAGATTATTAAAGTTATATATATTTATATCTCGTACCGGCGTACACGCGGAAGGTCAGCCTCTCCGTGAGATTATTAAAGTTATATATATTTATATCTCGTACCGGCGTACACGCGGAAGGTCAGCCTCTCCTTGAGATTATTAAAGTTATATATATTTATATCTCGTACCGGCGTACACGCGGGAGGTCAGCCTCTCCGTGAGATTATTAAAGTTATATATATTTATATCTCGTACCGGCGTACACGTGGGAGGTCAGCCTCTCCGTGAGATTATTAAAATTATATATATTTATATCTCGTACCGGCGTACACGCGGGAGGTCAGCCTCTCCGTGAGATTATTAAAGTTATATATATTTATATCTCGTACACGCGGGAGGTCAGCCTCTCCATGAGATTATTAAAGTTATATATATTTATATCTCGTACCGGCGTACACGCGGGAGGTCAGCCTCTCCATGAGATTACTAAAGTTATATATATTTATATCTCGTACCGGCGTACACGCGGGAGGTCAGCCTCTCCGTGAGATTATTAAAGTTATGTATATTTATATCTCGTACCGGCGTACACGCGGGAGGTCAGCCTCTCCGTGAGATTATTAAAGTTATATATATTTATATCTCGTACCGGCGTACACGCGGGAGGTCAGCCTCTCCGTGAGATTATTAAAGTTATATATATTTATATCTCGTACCGGCGTACACGCGGGAGGTCAGCCTCTCCGTGAGATTATTAAAGTTATATATATTTATATCTCGTACCGGCGTACACGCGGGAGGTCAGCCTCTCCGTGAGATTATTAAAGTTATATATATTTATATCTCGTACCGGCGTACACGCGGGAGGTCAGCCTCTCCGTGAGATTATTAAAGTTATATATATTTATATCTCGTACCGCGTACACGCGGGAGGTCAGCCTCTCCGTGAGATTATTAAAGTTATATATATTTATATCTCGTACACGCGGGAGGTCAGCCTCTCCATGAGATTATTAAAGTTATATATATTTATATCTCGTACCGCGTACACGCGGGAGGTCAGCCTCTCCATGAGATTATTAAAGTTATATATATTTATATCTCGTACCGGCGTACACGCGGGAGGTCAGCCTCTCCGTGAGATTATTAAAGTTATATATATTTATATCTCGTACCGGCGTACACGCGGGAGGTCAGCCTCTCCGTGAGATTATTAAAGTTATATATATTTATATCTCGTACCGGCGTACACGTGGGAGGTCAGCCTCTCCGTGAGATTATTAAAGTTATATATATTTATATCTCGTACCGGCGTACACGTGGGAGGTCAGCCTCTCCGTGAGATTATTAAAGTTATATATATTTATATCTCGTACCGGCGTACACGCGGGAGGTCAGCCTCTCCGTGAGATTATTAATGTTATATATATTTATATCTCGTACACGCGGGAGGTCAGCCTCTCATGAGATTATTAAAGTTATATATATTTATATCTCGTACCGGCGTACACGCGGGAGGTCAGCCTCTCCGTGAGATTATTAAAGTTATATATATTTATATCTCGTACCGGCGTACACGCGGGAGGTCAGCCTCTCCGTGAGATTATTAAAGTTATATATATTTATATCTCGTACCGGCGTACACGCGGGAGGTCAGCCTCTCCGTGAGATTATTAAAGTTATATATATTTATATCTCGTACACGCGGGGAGGTCAGCCTCTCCATGAGATTATTAAAGTTATATATATTTATATCTCGTACCGGCGTACACGCGGAGGTCAGCCTCTCCGTGAGATTAAAGTATAATATTTATCTCTACGCGAAGGTCGCCTCCCTGAGATTATTAAAGTTATATATATTTATACTCGTACCGGCGTACACGCGGGAGGTCAGCCTCTCCGTGAGATTATTAAAGTTATATATATTTATATCTCGTACCGGCGTACACGTGGGAGGTCAGCCTCTCCGTGAGATTATTAAAATTATATATATTTATATCTCGTACCGGCGTACACGCGGGAGGTCAGCCTCTCCGTGAGATTATTAAAGTTATATATATTTATATCTCGTACACGCGGGAGGTCAGCCTCTCCATGAGATTATTAAAGTTATATATATTTATATCTCGTACCGGCGTACACGCGGGAGGTCAGCCTCTCCGTGAGATTATTAAAGTTATATATATTTATATCTCGTACACGCGGGAGGTCAGCCTCTCCATGAGATTATTAAAGTTATATATATTTATATCTCGTACCGGCGTACACGCGGGAGGTCAGCCTCTCCGTGAGATTATTAAAGTTATATATATTTATATCTCGTACCGGCGTACACGCGGGAGGTCAGCCTCTCCGTGAGATTATTAAAGTTATATATATTTATATCTCGTACCGGCGTACACGCGGGAGGTCAGCCTCTCCGTGAGATTATTAAAGTTATATATATTTATATCTCGTACACGCGGGAGGTCAGCCTCTCCATGAGATTATTAAAGTTATATATATTTATATCTCGTACCGGCGTACACGCGGAAGGTCAGCCTCTCCGTGAGATTATTAAAGTTATATATATTTATATCTCGTACCGGCGTACACGCGGAAGGTCAGCCTCTCCTTGAGATTATTAAAGTTATATATATTTATATCTCGTACCGGCGTACACGCGGGAGGTCAGCCTCTCCGTGAGATTATTAAAGTTATATATATTTATATCTCGTACCGGCGTACACGTGGGAGGTCAGCCTCTCCGTGAGATTATTAAAATTATATATATTTATATCTCGTACCGGCGTACACGCGGGAGGTCAGCCTCTCCGTGAGATTATTAAAGTTATATATATTTATATCTCGTACACGCGGGAGGTCAGCCTCTCCATGAGATTATTAAAGTTATATATATTTATATCTCGTACCGGCGTACACGCGGGAGGTCAGCCTCTCCGTGAGATTATTAAAGTTATATATATTTATATCTCGTACCGGCGTACACGCGGGAGGTCAGCCTCTCCGTGAGATTATTAAAGTTATATATATTTATATCTCGTACCGGCGTACACGCGGGAGGTCAGCCTCTCCGTGAGATTATTAAAGTTATATATATTTATATCTCGTACAAGCGGGAGGTCAGCCTCTCCATGAGATTATTAAAGTTATATATATTTATATCTCGTACCGGCGTACACGCGGGAGGTCAGCCTCTCCGTGAGATTATTAAAGTTATATATATTTATATCTCGTACCGGCGTACACGCGGGAGGTCAGCCTCTCCGTGAGATTATTAAAGTTATATATATTTATATCTCGTACCGGCGTACACGCGGGAGGTCAGCCTCTCCGTGAGATTATTAAAGTTATATATATTTATATCTCGTACCGGCGTACACGCGGGAGGTCAGCCTCTCCGTGAGATTATTAAAGTTATGTATATTTATATCTCGTACCGGCGTACACGCGGGAGGTCAGCCTCTCCGTGAGATTATTAAAGTTATGTATATTTATATCTCGTACCGGCGTACACGCGGAAGGTCAGCCTCTCCGTGAGATTATTAAAGTTATGTATATTTATATCTCGTACTGGCGTACACGCCGGAGGTCAGCCTCTCCATGAGATTATTAAAGTTATGTATATTTATATCTCGTACCGGCGTACATGTGGAAGGTCAGCCTCTCGATGAGCTTCAGCACCGTGCCAGCCTTCACCACAGGGATGCCGGCCTGGTTCTGCGTGTTCTCCTCGAACAGGACGTTCTGCTGGGAGTCGGGCCAGGCGAAGCGGTACCGGTCGGGCCCGGGCGGCAGCAGCGCCTCGTCCTGCTGCAGCAGAGCAGAGTCCAGCAGGCGCTCCAGAGTGCTGCGGTACTGCAGGGAGATCAGCGCCGCCATCCAGCCGCTCTTCTCCTCCGCGGACTTGGCGGAGAACACCACGCTGTTGCCGTCCTTCAGGATGATCTCGAAGGCGTGCCGGTACTCGCCCTCCTTGTCCTCCTTGTCGTGGATCTGGACTTTGCGCATGAAGAACTTCTCCTTCAGCCGGTACTCGGCCGGCGAGCCATGGTTGGACTTGCAGCAGACCATCAGGCCGTCGAACAGGAAGACGTGGCGCTCGTGCTTGGCTCCCACGCGGGTCAGCGCGCCCTCCATGATGAACTCGCTGCAGCTCTGCCCGATGTCCTTCCCCTCCCAGCCCTCAATGCCCCTCTGGATCTCACTCATCTTCCTCATCGCCAGGTGCCTGCCCTTCATCTGATGGCTGTAGAACCGACACGCCGACTCACTGAGGAGAGGAAGAGGAAGAGGGGGGGAGGAGGAGAGGAGGTGAATGACCTACCCCACCTTTAAGTGTATCTGAAGTGAATGACATACCCCACCTTTAAGTGTATCTGAAGTGAATGACATACCCCACCTTTAAGTGTATCTGAAGGGAATGACCTACCCCACCTTTAAGTGTTTCTGAAGTGAATTACCTACCCCACCTTTAAGTGTTTCTGAAGTGAATGACCTACCCCACCTTTAAGTGTTTCTGAAGTGAATTACCTACCCCACCTTTAAGTGTATCTGAAGGGAATTACCTACCCCACCTTTAAGTGTTTCTGAAGTGAATTACCTACCCTACCTTTAAGTGTTTCTGAAGGGAATGACCTACCCCACCTTTAAGTGTTTCTGAAGGGAATTACATACCCCACCTTTAAGTGTTTCTGAAGTGAATTACCTACCCTACCTTTAAGTGTTTCTGAAGGGAATGACCTACCCCACCTTTAAGTGTTTCTGAAGGGAATTACATACCCCACCTTTAAGTGTTGCTGAAGGGAATGACCTACCCCACCTTTAAGTGTTTCTGAAGGGAATTACCTACCCCACCTTTAAGTGTTTCTGAAGTGAATTACCTACCCTACCTTTAAGTGTTTCTGAAGGGAATGACCTACCCCACCTTTAAGTGTTTCTGAAGGGAATGACCTACCCCACCTTTAAGTGTTTCTGAAGTGAATTACCTACCCCACCTTTAAGTGTTTCTGAAGTGAATGACCTACCCCACCTTTAAGTGTTTCTGAAGTGAATTACCTACCCCCACCTTTAAGTGTTTCTGAAGTGAATGACCCCCCCCACCTTTAAGTGTTTCTGAAGGGAATTACCTACCCCACCTTTAAGTGTTTCTGAAGTGAATGACCTACCCCGCCTTTAAGTGTTTCTGAAGGGAATTACCTACCCCACCTTTAAGTGTTTCTGAAGTGAATGACATACCCCACCTTTAAGTGTTTCTGAAGCGAATGACCTACCCCACCTTTAAGTGTTTCTGAAGGGAATTACCTACCCCACCTTTAAGTGTTTCTGAAGTGAATTACCTACCCCACCTTTAAGTGTTTCTGAAGGGAATTACCTACCCCACCTTTAAGTGTTTCTGAAGGGAATTACCTACCCCACCTTTAAGTGTTTCTGAAGTGAATGACCTACCCCTACCTTTAAGTGTTTCTGAAGTGAATGACCTCCCCCACCTTTAAGTGTTTCTGAAGGGAATGACCTACCCCACCTTTAAGTGTTTCTGAAGTGAATTACCTACCCCACCTTTAAGTGTTTCTGAAGTGAATTACCTACCCCACCTTTAAGTGTTTCTGAAGTGAATTACCTACCCCACCTTTAAGTGTTTCTGAAGTGAATTACCTACCCCACCTTTAAGTGTTTCTGAAGTGAATTACCTACCCCACCTTTAAGTGTTTCTGAAGTGAATTACCTACCCCACCTTTAAGTGTTTCTGAAGTGAATTACCTACCCCACCTTTAAGTGTTTCTGAAGTGAATTACCTACCCCACCTTTAAGTGTTTCTGAAGTGAATTACCTACCCCACCTTTAAGTGTTTCTGAAGGGAATGACCTACCCCACCTTTAAGTGTTTCTGAAGGGAATGACCTACCCCACCTTTAGTGTTTCTGAAGGGAATGACCTACCCCACCTTTAAGTGTTTCTGAAGGGAATGACCTACCCCACCTTTAAGTGTTTCTGAAGGGAATTACCTACCCCACCTTTAAGTGTTTCTGAAGTGAATTACCTACCCCACCTTTAAGTGTTTCTGAAGTGAATTACCTACCCCACCTTTAAGTGTTTCTGAAGGGAATGACCTACCCCACCTTTAAGTGTTTCTGAAGGGAATTACCTACCCCACCTTTAAGTGTTTCTGAAGTGAATTACCTACCCCACCTTTAAGTGTTTCTGAAGTGAATGACCTACCCCACCTTTAAGTGTTTCTGAAGGGAATGACCTACCCCACCTTTAAGTGTTTCTGAAGTGAATGACCTACCCCACCTTTAAGTGTTTCTGAAGTGAATGACCTGTACAGGTAAAACTATAACTAACAAAGTATTATTATTATATATATTTTATATATTGTTATTCTGATCACAGAGAGCTGCTCTCAGCCGGATCAGACCGCACGCTAAGCAGCTTACAGCCCTCAGCTATTTCACACAGTTTCACAACAAGCTCAGACACACACACACACACACACACACACACACACACACACACACACACACACACACACACACACACACCACACACACACACACACACACACACACCACACACACACACACACACACACACACACACACACACACACACACACACCACACACACACACCACACACACACACACACACACACACACACACACACACACACACACACACACACACACACACACACACACACACACACACACACACACACACACACACACACACACACACACACACACACACACACACACACACACACACACACACACACACACACACACAGCCCCTCTAACCTGCAGCTCAAACAAAGAAAACTCGGGTCACCTACGTCCTCATATCCACCTGCCAATCATCCAAACATCTCTGATATCCTCTTGTCCTTCCTCCTCCTCGTCTTCCTCCTCTTCCTCTTCCTCCTCTTCCTCCTCGTCTTCCTCTCCTTCTTCCTCCTCTTCCTCCTCTCTCAGGTATTTAATATAAACTTGATGAAACCAGCAGAACTTTTCCTCTGAGTTCTTTCTAACGGACAGAGAACAATAAGCAGCGGAGCACCGCCCTGCTTTACTGACGCAACTTCCTACACACACCGGGGGGACAAGGGTGGGTGTGTGTGTGTGTGTGTGCGCGCGCGCGGTGTGTGTGTGTGTGCGTGTGTGTGTGTGCGTGTGTGCGTGTGTGTGTGTGTGTCCAGGGGAAGGAGGATGGGAGGAGTCCAGCAGCTTGTTGAGTTTCTGGCTGCTGGACATATTTATTCACCTTTTAAAATTCACAAGACATCGTAAATAATGAAGAGACCTGAGTGTGTGCACGTGCGTGAACGCGTGCGTGTGTGCACGTGTGTACGCGCACGTGTGTGTGGTGTGTGTGTACCTCAGCCTCCTCTTGTTCAGGCTCCTGCTGCAGATCCTCTCCATGCTGCTCTGCAGGTTCAGCAGCGCAGTGATGGCCTGCTTCAGACACTCCTTATCCTCCTCCTCCTCACTCCTCTCCTCCAGGAGCTACACACACACACACACACACACACACACACACACACACACACACACACACACACACACACACACACACACACACACACCACACACACACACACACACACACACACACACACACACACACACACACACACACACACACACACACACACACACACACACACACACACACACACACACACACACCACACACACACACACACACACACACACACACACACACACACACACACACACACACACACACACACACACACACACAGCACATCAGAAACACATCCTCTCCAAATCCAGCAGAGGGCGCCTTCTCAGATTGTCGAGAAGTCTGTGAGAAAATGAACTCTGAAGGACCAGGTGCAGGACTCCCCTTGAGGACCTGGACCAGGTGCAGGACTCCCCTTGAGGACCTGGACCAGGTGCAGGACTCCCCTTGAGGACCTGGACCAGGTGCAGGACTCCCCTTGAGGACCTGGACCAGGTGCAGGACTCCCCTTGAGGACCTGGACCAGGTGCAGGACTCCCCTTGAGGACCTGGACCAGGTGCAGGACTCCCCTTGAGGACCTGGACCAGGTGCAGGACTCACCTTGAGGACCTGGACCAGGTGCAGGACTCCCCTTGAGGACCTGGACCAGGTGCAGGACTCCCCTTGAGGACCTGGACCAGGTGCAGGACTCCCCTTGAGGACCTGGACCAGGTGCAGGACTCACCTTGAGGACCTGGACCAGGTGCAGGACTCCCCTTGAGGACCTGGACCAGGTGCAGGACTCACCTTGAGGACCTGGACCAGGTGCAGACTCCCCTGAGGGTCTCGAACAGTGCAGGACTCCCCTTGAGGGTCTCGAACAGGTGCAGGACTCCCCTTGAGGACCTGGACCAGGTGCAGGACTCACCTTGAGGACCTGGACCAGCTGCAGGACTCACCTTGAGGACCTGGACCAGGTGCAGGACTCCCCTTGAGGACCTGGACCAGGTGCAGGACTCACCTTGAGGACCTGGACCAGCTGCAGGACTCACCTTGAGGGTCTCGAACAGGTGCAGGCAGTGGTAGACGGGGGTCAGCAGCAGTCTGGGCAGGACGTACTGCACGGCTTCTTGAAACCCTTCGCAGATCGACTGCAGACAGAGACAGTGTCAGTCCATCCTCATCATCTGCGGGTGTGTGATGTCACAGGGGGCGGGGCTTACCTGCAGGTGGGAGGCGGCTCCTGGTTTTGAGACCTGACTCAGGAAGTGATCGTGGAAGCCTGAGCGAAGGACGTCCTGAGCGTAGGACTCGTAGGGGTCGAAGGCCAGCTCCTGTAAAGACAGTACTTAGTCTTTATAATCATCAATCAATCAATCAATGTTTATGTATAGCCCAATATCACAAATGTTACATTTGTCTCAGTGGTCTTCACAGTGTGTACAGAATATCAGTATGACAATACCACACCCTCTGTCCTCAGACCCTCTGTCCTCAGACCCTCTGTCCTCAGACCCTCTGTCCTCAGACCCTCTGTCCTTAGACCCTCTGTCCTTAGACCCTCTGTCCTTAGACCCTCTGTCCTTAGACCCTCTGTCCTTAGACCCTCTGTCCTCAGACCCTCTGTCCTCAGACCCTCTGTCCTTAGACCCTCTGTCCTCAGACCCTCTGTCCTCAGACCCTCTGTCCTTAGACCCTCTGTCCTCAGACCCTCTGTCCTCAGACCCTCTGTCCTCAGACCCTCTGTCCTCAGACCCTCTGTCCTTAGACCCTCTGTCCTCAGACCCTCTGTCCTCAGACCCTCTGTCCTCAGACGCTCTGTCCTCAGACCCTCTGTCCTTAGACCCTCACATCGTACAAGGAAACACTTCCAGAGAAAACCCACAGTTTAAGGGAACATGGAGAACCCTCAGGAGAGCAGCAGAGGAGGATCCTCTCCAGGACGGACAGACTGCAATAGATGCCGTGTGTTTATAACACCTTGGTAACCAGTTCCATGTCGTCCCGACGGACCGCCGGCGGAGCTTCGGCTCTGGGTACGACCATCACGCGCAGCTCGAGTACCAGTAACCACAAAGTCACCGGTGACCCACGTGACTGCGCGAGAGTCCCGTGGCGACCTTCTTGTCGCCTTCAG
The DNA here is from genome assembly GCA_036324595.1 of Champsocephalus gunnari. Lineage (NCBI taxonomy): Eukaryota > Metazoa > Chordata > Actinopteri > Perciformes > Channichthyidae > Champsocephalus > Champsocephalus gunnari. Next base: position 138,914 of record CM070432.1, on the reverse strand, counting down.
CGTTCCGTTAGAACGTTTGATCTGAGGGGCTATGTAGCTAGCAGTGGCTCAGCCTAACTCTACCGTGTTTACTGCTAGCACTGAGATGGGTTTGATGCAGAGAACAACCATCACTGTGTCCCCCCCCTCCCTCCTGCTGGTCTGCCTGCATGTGCCATCCGACCTCTCTCACCCCAGAATGCAGCGGCTCGTCTGGTCTTCAACCTTCCTGAATGTTCCACACCACGCCGCTCCTCCGCTCCCTCCACTGGCTTCCGGTAACTGCAAGAATCCACTTCAAGACCCTGGTGCTTGCGTACCATGCTGCGAATGGATCTGGCCCTCCCTACATCCAGGACATGGTTAAACCGTGCACCCCAGCACGTGCACTCCGCTCTGCATCAGCCAGACGGCTCGCTGCACCCTCGCTGCGAGGGGGACCCGAGTTCCCATCAGCAGAAACACGTGGGTTTGCTGTCCTGGCTCCAAGATGGTGGAATGAGCTCCCATTGACATCAGGACAGCAGAAAGCTCACACACCTTCCAGACTGAAGCTCATCTCTCTCGACTCCACCTCGAGGATAGAACTACTAACAAAGCACTTATATACTAACAAAGCACTTATATACTAACAAAGCACTTATATATTAACAAAGCACTTATATACTAACAAAGCACTTATATACTAACAAAGCACTTATATACTAACAAAGCTCTTATATACTAACAAAGCACTTATATACTAACAAAGCACTTATATACTAACAAAGCTCTTATATACTAACAAAGCTCTTATATACTAACAAAGCACTTATATACTAACAAAGCACTTATATACTAACAAAGGACTGGCTCCTCTAAAGCCAGCTGAGTAGCACTTGAAATGCTTGGCTCTATGAAACCTGATGTTCTTTATGATTCTGTTTTCCTCAAGGTTGTGTCTTCCTGGTCGAACGCACTTATTGTGAGTCGCTCTGGATAAAAGCCTCAGCTAAATGTGTCCGTAAATCCGTCATGGAGAGACAAAGTCCTTCCTGTCGGCCCTTCAGCCAGGGGCCGGTGTGGGGGGCTACTAGCTTGCTGCCTGGCCCTCCTTCGGTTGCAGCGCCTCTGCTGGAGGATGCCATGTCGCTAGCGGCTCCGGCTAAACTTCTTCAATGAAGGGGTGTAGGGCGGGGCCCGCTCACCCCCGAGGAGGCTTCCCACTCCTCTGCAAGGCATGGAGGACGCCTCCATGGCGGCCATTATTCGTGCGGCGCTGGCAGCTTCAGGTTCCGCAGGCCGGCGCGGCACAGGCTAGCGCCTTCTTCAGGCATAACCCTGCCCCTCTCACTGCTCCTCCTTCAGAGGAGAGCCTGAGGGAGCTCCATGCAGGCTGGAGACACCCGGGCCCTCTCACTGCTCCTCCTTCAGAGGAGAGCCTGAGGGAGCTCCATGCAGGCTGGAGACACCCGGGCCCTCTCACTGCTCCTCCTTCAGAGGAGAGCCTGAGGGAGCTCCATGCAGGCTGGAGACACCCGGGCCCTCTCACTGCTCCTCCTTCAGAGGAGAGCCTGAGGGAGCTCCATGCAGGCTGGAGACACCCGGGCCCTCTCACTGCTCCTCCTTCAGAGGAGAGCCTGAGGGAGCTCCATGCAGGCTGGAGACACCAGGGCCCTCTCACTGCTCCTCCTTCAGAGGAGAGCCTGAGGGAGCTCCATGCAGGCTGGAGACACCCGGGCCCTCTCACTGCTCCTCCTTCAGAGGAGAGCCTGAGGGAGCTCCATGCAGGCTGGAGACACCCGGGCCCTCTCACTGCTCCTCCTTCAGAGGAGAGCCTGAGGGAGCTCCATGCAGGCTGGAGACACCAGGGCCCTCTCCCACTCTGCTGCCATGCAGCGTCCGGCTGCCATCGCCTCCCCGATTCTGGCTCCAAGGCCTGATGCCAGGTGCCCTCGGCCTCAGTGCAGGCTCTGCTCTGTAGGGCCGACCACGCCGCTGCACGCACGGGTCGTACCGGGAACTCCCCGTCCCGTCTGAGGCTGGCAGTCTCCGCCTCGCGGCAGCCGCTCCGGCCGAGCCTCAGTGATGCATCACTGCGAGCCTTTGCCCTGATGTCTAGGGAATCGGGACGAGTTATGTCCTTATTGGTGCAGACTCGTCGCCAGGTTTGGCCTGCTCAGTCACCACTGTCGGAGACATGTCCTCCGTAGTGTGCCAGTCGAGCCAGGGGAGCTGTGTGGCAGATGCCCTGGAGGCACTGGAGCTGCTGCCCAAGCTAGGCAGACCAGGCAGCAGCTCTCGGGTCTTCATAGGCCTGTGCCCGCTCCCAGGAGGCCCAGGGGCCCGCTCTAGCAGCCGCTCTCAGCCTCCAGCGTACAGTGGTGGTCTGCGCAGGTCCCAGCGGCCCACTCAGCCACCTGCCGGTGGCTCTCGTGCCCCCGGTCGCCGGCCTTCTAGGCAGTCTCGTGCCTCAGAGCCTTACCGGCGCCCCCAAGGTCGTCGGCTGCTTTCCCAGTTACTGGGCTGCCTGTACTTCGACTTTTGGGCCGGGTCAAAATGACAGTTGACAGCGATCCGGCGAAGGCCTTAGCTCTGGCCCAAGAGTTGTCCGTCCTCTTGGCCAAGGGCGCACTCGAGCCAGTAGGCCCTCTGTTCAGCCCGGAGGGTTCTACTCCGTGTACTTTCTCGTGAACAAGAAAGTCGTCGGATTCCGTCTGATCTGGACCTCAGAGGAATCAACAGATGCCTGAAGGTGCTGCCATTCCATATGCTGAGCACAGCACACGCACAGGGGGAGTGTTCGCAACCGTGGACTTGAGGGATGCCTACTTCCACGTGCCGGTTGCATCTCACCACTAGAAGCTCTTGAGGTCTGTCTTTCAGGGCCGACACTCTCCGTCCCGGGTGCCTCCCTTTGGTCTCTCCCTCTCTCCAAGGGTGTTCACAAGGGCGCGGGGGAAGCTCTCGCACCCCTGCAGGCGCAGGGCGTGAAGGTCCTGCCGTACAGGGCTCGACATTAAGGGCTGCCCGACGGCCCGGGGCCATCTGGAATTTCGCTCGGGCAATGAAGCCTCACCTGCTGGTTGCCCGATCGGGCAATCCATTATGCCAAAACCCCCAAACCCTTCGTGCCTCATTTCGTCCGCGAGCATTTTTCAGGGCAATCTCTATTGGGCTCCGGGCCATCTGTACATGAGTTAGACGGCCCGCAGCCCACCTCCCAACGTCCTTAATGTCATGCGCTGACGTATCTAGACGACTGGCAGGTTTCAGCTTTCATCTCACGTAGCCCGGTTGGGTCTGACAGGAAGACCAGGAAGAGTTGCCTGGACCCTTCCCAACAGGTCACTAACCCGGGGATGGTTCTAGATTCGGCCGCCACGAGGGCCTACCCGTTACCTCGTCGTGTGGACAGGCTGGGCAAGATGGTGCCTTACATTCAGTTCCTCCGGCTCTTGGGCGGACTGACGGCTGCTGAAGGCTGTCGCTGCAGATGCATATCTCTCAGGGTGGGGTGCAGTGTGGCAGGGCAGGACTGTTCGGGTCAGTGTTCTGCCCAGGAGGGTGAAGCTAGAGCTCCGGGCCGTGCAGCTTGCACTCACACACTTTCTACCCCACTGGGGGGCAAAGCACCTGCTTGTTCCTTGGGACAGCATGTACGCTGTTGCCCAGACAGCAGTCCCTTCTAGACAGTGGACGTTCTCACTCCACTCTGAGAGTTTATGTGGCTGCTATTTCTGCTCGACATGTTCGGGTCGACCGCGCCACGGCGGGGTGCCACAGGTCGGTGTCCCTCTTCCTGAGAGGGGCTTTACGGCAGCGTCCCCCTAACACCCCGAGGGCTCCGGCTCGGGACCTGCCCCTGCTGCCGGATGCCCTGTGATCTCCTCCCTTCCAGCCCCTGGCCCAGGTGGGGCTCAGGTGGCTGTCCACGGAGGCAGCATTTCTGCTTGCCATAGCCTCAGGGAAGCAAGTCGAGGGAGTTGCATGCCTGAGGTGGGACGCAGGGGTCTTCGGCACAGTTACCACACAGGACGTCTTCCACAGTTGCGGTACCCTCCCTTGCTTCAGGCTCAGGTTGAATAGAAGCTCCACAATCCCACACAGCTGATCCACACAGGATTTGAGGAGCCTCGAGCTGATGCCATCTGGACCCGCTGCTTTCCTCTTCCTACAGTTCTGCAGCTCCCTCCTCACCTGGTAGGTTGTGAAGTGTGAGAGGTGTCTGTGCGCTGATGGCCGGGGGCTGAGTAGAGGTGGGAGAGGTGACAGGGCCATTTCCAGGCAGTGGGGCCAATGGGGGGTGCAGCAGGGGGGACGGCACGTCGGAGTTGCTGTGCCCTGTGGGTGCCCTAAGGGCGTATATCGATGCTACTGCCTGTATACGACAGTCGGAGCAGATCTTCGTTTGCCATGGCGGCATATATATATATATAGACATTGTTATTCATTGGGATAAACCCCTTGAGATGCACCATCTCGTTTTCAAGGGGGTCCCGACAATATAAGTATATAGTCTAAGTATCGAAGTATAAGTCGTCCAGTGCTAAAGCACCGACTCTGGCGGTCATCTGGGACTCATAGACCGTAGTTACAGACGTAACCATCGTCTATTTCGTACTGTTATCTTCTGTAACATGTAGTGTGTGTCTCTGAGTGTGTGTGTGTGTGTGTGTGTGTGTGTGTGTGTGTGTGTACCTCTGCCAGGTCTTCGAAGCAGCTCCCCACCAGGGGGTGAGGGCTGTCCTCGTCCGTCATCTCCACCGAGTCTTCGATGAGACCCAGCAGCTTCACCGTCACCTCGTGAACATCCAGGACCCTGGAGAAGATGCTGTCCACGTCCTACACACACACACCACACACACCACACACACACACACACACAACACACACACACACACACACACCACACACACACACACACACACACACACACACACACACACACACACACACACACACACACACACACACACACACACACACACACACACACACACACACACACACCACACACACACACACACACACACACCACACACAACACACACCACACACACACCACACACACACACACACACACACACACACACACACACACACACACACACACACACACACACACCACACACACACACACCAGTTGGCTCTAGTTGTGTATGTATCACTGGTGGGTCAGAACCCTTAAAGCCAAAGATCCAGAACAGAAGAAAGGAGGAGCTGAGATGAGGCTTGACTTCCTTTACTGACTTAGGCAGACGTTGGGTCTGTGTGTGTGTGTGTGTGTGTGTCTGTGTGTCTGTGTGTGTGTGTGTCTGTGTGTGTGTGTGTGTGTGTGTGTGTGTGTCTGTGTGTGTGTGTCTGTGTGTGTGTGTGTATGTGTGTGTGTCTGTGTGTGTGTCGGTGTGTCTGTGTCTGTGTGTGTGTCTGTGTGTGTAAAATGGTAAATGGACTGTACTTATATAGCGCTGTATCCAGTCCTTAAGACCCCTCAAAGCGCTGTACAGACTACATGTCGTCCACCCATGCACACAGAGCAGTGCACCTGACTCTAGGACCTGACATTCACACACCGTTGGCCATCGGGAGCATCTCAGGGTTCAGTATCTCGCCCAAGGACACATCGACATGTTGACTGCATGGGCTGGGATCGAACCCACAACCTTCTGGTTGAAAGGCGACCGCACTCCCTCGCAGCCACAGTCGCCCTGGTTGTGTGTGTGTGCGTCTGTGTGTGTGTGTGTGTGTGTGTGTGTGTGTGTGTGTGTGCGTCTGTGTGTGTGTGTGTATGTGTGTCTGTGTGTGTCTGTGTGTGTGTGTTTCTGTCTGTGTGTGTGTGTGTGTGTGTGTCTGTCTGTGTGTGTGTGTGTGTGTCTGTATGTGTGTGTGTCTGTGTGTGTGTGTCTGTCTGTGTGTGTGTGTGTCTGTGCGTTTGTGTGTGTGTGTGTGTGTCTGTGCGTTTGTGTGTGTGCGTGTGTGTCTGTGCGTTTGTGTGTGTGCGTGTCTGTCTGTCCGTCTGTCCGTCCGTCCCTCTGTCTGTCTGTGTGTGTGTGTGTGTGTGTCTGTATGTGTGTGTGTCTGTGTGTGTGTGTCCGTCCGTCCCTCTGTCTGTCTGTGTGTGTGTGTGTGTGTCTGTGTGTGTATCTGTGTGTGTGTGTGTCTGTGTGTGTGTGTGTGTGTGTGTGTGTGTGTGTGTCTGTGTGCGTCTGTGTGTGTCTGTGTGTGTGTGTGTGTGTGTCTGGGTGTGTATTAGCACCAGTACTTTTGAACATCTTCCTGCTGTGTGTCGCCCCGCTCCTCCACAAGGAGATTGAGGACAGTACGGTGTGGCGGTGGACTTTCGTCTCGAGGGCACCCTCTGGACTGAATGATCTCAAAGGGTCTGAATATCTCTGAGGTCGTGGTGACTGATGTTGCGCTCTCTGACCATTCCTGTGTGTTCTTTGAGAGCTCTATTTCTGTTCACACAAGTGTTCAGAAAGAGGAACCACAAAGCGATGTTTAACTGAAAACACGAGGGAAATGTTTACTCAGGATGTTTCTTCCACACTTGCCCCTGCTAACACCTCAGTAAATGAGCTAGTAGATCATTTTAATTCAAAAATTAAAAATGTTATAGATGCCATTGCTCCAACTAAGGTAAAGGAAGTGACTGGGAAGAACATATCTCCATGGAGAAAGGCCATGACCGTGAGAGCAGAGAAAAGAGAGTTTCGAAAAGCTGAACGCAGGTGGCGAAAAACAAATCTCCAGGTTCACTTTGAAATCTATAAAGAGAGACTTGGCCTTTATCATTTGGAATTGAAAAACGCACGACAATCGTTCTTCTCTGACATCATTACCAAAACCAAAAACAACGCACGTGCCTTGTGTGCTCCCGTCGACAGACTAACTAACCCCCCAGTGTCAGGAGCCTCTGAATTTCTATCCACCAGGGCGTGCAATGACTTTGCCTTCTTCACTGACAACACTCAGAACACCAGACGAGCAGTCAGTGCCTCTGCATCAGGAGCAGCACATGTGTTGTCTCTGTGTCCACCTAACATCAATTCAGACACCATGACACAGTTCCATCAGATTAATGATAGAAACCTGGAGGACATTATTCATCTTCTGAAGTCCTCCTCCTGCTGCCTCGATATTATTCCAACAGGGTTTCAAAGATGTTTTGCCTTGCATGGCCTCAGATCTACTTCACATAGTAAACAAGTCTCTTCACTCAGGTGTTTTTCCACAGGCCCTGAAAACTGCAGTCATTAAACCGCTCTTAAAAAAGAATAATCTAGATGCTTCAGTGATGAACGATTACAGGCCCATATCAAACCTGCCATTTCTAGGTAAGATCATTGAACAAGTTGTTTTTCAACAGTTGAGTAATTTATTGCATTTAAATAGCTGTTTGGATGTGTTCCAGTCAGGCTTTCAAACCACAGCACTGAGACTGCTCTTTAAAGGTCTTTAACGACATCCACTTAAACACAGACAGTGGCAGAACTCCAGTGTTAGTATTATTAGATCTCAGTGCTGCGTTTGACGCTGTTGACCACAGCATATTACTGGACCGACTGGAACACTGGGTGGGACTTTCGGAAACAGTTCTTATTGGTTTGAATCCTACTTAAAGGACAGAAATACGTTGTTTCTATCGGTACATACACATCTGAGTTGACAAATATGACATGTGGGGTTCCTCAAGGCTCCATATTGGGGCCTCTTCTCTTTAACGTCTACATGCTACCACTGGCTCAGATAATGAAGAACAACTAAATCAGTTACCATAGCGATGCAGATGACACACATCTACGTAACCATTTCACCAGGAGACGATGCTCCAATTCAAACACTGAGTGAGTGCATTGAACAGATCAATGACTGGATGTGTCAGAACTTTCTCCACTTAAACAAAGATAAAACTGAGGTGATGGTTTTCTGGAGCCAAGGCAGAACGTTTAAAAGTCAGCGCTGAGCTGCAATGTTCAAACCAGCAGAGAGACAGAGATCTAGGTGTAGTCATGGACTCTGACCTGAGCTTCAACAGTCACATTAAAGCAGTTACTAAATCAGCCTACTATCACCTAAAGAACATATCTAGGGTTAAAGACTAATGTCACAGCAGGATCTGGAGGCACACGTCTCTCTGAACACTTGATAGTAATAGTATATATATATATATATGTGGGTGTGTGTGTATTAGTACCTGCTGGGAGTAGAGCGCCGCGCTGCAGGCGAAGGGCTCCCTGAACACCGTGATCAGGAGGGCGAGGGTCCGCTCGAAGCTCCGGCCGTCGGACAGGAAGCTCCTCACCAGGTCGTAGTAACTCTGCTCCTCATTGGCTGACGGCTCCTCGTCCATCAGAGGAAACACACTGACGTCCTCTTCGTCCTGGTGGAACATGTCCATCAGCACCTACACACACACGCGCACACGCACACACACACGCGCACACGCACACACCCACGCACGCACGCACACACCCACCCACACACACACACACACACACACACCCACGCACGCACACACACACAGAGAAACACACACACACAGAGAGAAACACACACACATTAGAGAAGTGTCCAGTGTGTTGATGCTAACAGTGTTCAGATCAGACGCAACAATAATAAATAAGTGAACACTGTGTGTGTGTGTGTGTGTGTGTGTGTGTGTGTGTGTGTGTGTGTGTGTGTGTGTGTGTGTGTGTGTACCTTGTCTGCACACATGGCCACAGTGATGTCCTGCTGGCAGATCTCGTAGTGGCGGATGTTCCTCACGTAGTTCCCTGCCAGCTTCAGGATGTCAGCGGAGATGTACTCCAGCACGGCCACCAGGTACACCGACACCTGGTGGTCCACCTTGTAGCCCAGCACCTCCTGCAAGGCATCATGGGAAGCTCAGACACTGCAGGGCCTTTATTGTGAAAAACCCTGTCAGCACTACAGGGAGGGGACTGAGGGCCTTTATTGTGAAAAACCCTGTCAGCACTACAGGGAGGGGACTGAGGGCTTTTATTGTGAAAATCACTATCAGCCAGCAGCACTACAGGGAGGGGACTGAGGGCTTTTATTGTGAAAAACACTATCAGCCAGCAGCACTACAGGGAGGGGACTGAGGGCTTTTATTGTGAAAATCACTATCAGCCAGCAGCACTACAGGGAGGGGACTGAGGGCTTTTATTGTGAAAATCACTATCAGCACTACAGGGAGGGGACTGAGGGCTTTTATTGTGAAAAACCCTGTCAGCACTACAGGGAGGGGACTGAGGGCTTTTATTGTGAAAATCACTGTCAGCACTACAGGGAGGGGACTGGGGCTTTTATTGTGAAAATCACTATCAGCACTACAGGGAGGGGACTGAGGGCTTTTATTGTGAAAAACCCTGTCAGCACTACAGGGAGGGGACTGGGGCTTTTATTGTGAAAATCACTATCAGCACTACAGGGAGGGGACTGAGGGCTTTTATTGTGAAAAACCCTGTCAGCACTACAGGGAGGGGACTGGGGCTTTTATTGTGAAAATCACTGTCAGCACTACAGGGAGGGGACTGAGGGCTTTTATTGTGAAAAACCCTGTCAGCACTACAGGGAGGGGACTGAGGGCTTTTATTGTGAAAAACCCTGTCAGCACTACAGGGAGGGGACTGAGGGCTTTTATTGTGAAAAACCCTGTCAGCACTACAGGGAGGGCACTGAGGGCTTTTATTGTGAAAACCAACCCTCAGCAGGGGGTGGATCTTCTCCACAGGAAGAGCCAGAGGGTTCCTCCTCTTCCTCTTCTCGATGGCAGCCTGAGCGTCAGCGATCGCCCACTTATCGATCGGGTGAGGGAAGCTCCTCTGAACACGCTCCTGGACACACACACACACACACACACACACACAGAAGTACACAAAGACAGACATACGCACACACACAGTTTATCAAGAACAGCCTGGTTAAACACACACTGGGATAGTTTCTGAGGGAGTCTAATGCTGATGATCCCAGGATGGGGTCTGTGTGTGTGCGTGTGTGTGTGCGTGTGTGTGTGTGTGTGCGTGTGTGTGTGTGTGTGTGCGTGTGTGTGTGTGTGTACCTCCACGTCCTGCACGCTGCGGGGCTGGGCCTGACACAGGGTGCTCAGCAGCAGCAGGATCAGCTCCTCGATGTACTGAAGAGCCCCGAGCTGAGACACCAGGTTAGGGTGCACCTGGTGGAGCACCTGCACACACACACACACACACACACACACACACACACACACACACAGAGAGAGACAGACACGCGCACACACACAGACACACACACACACACACAGGCGCACACACACACACACACACACACACACACACACACACACACACACACACACACACACACACACACACACACACACACACACACACACACACACACACACACACACACACACACACACACACACACACACACACACACACACACACACACACACACACACACACACACACACACACAGGTAATATACTTCAGATTAAAAGTGTAATCTTCACATCACAATAATATATAATATAATACAAAATACAGCTTCAATGTGTGTGTGTGTGTGTGTGTGTGTGTGTGTGTGTGTGTGTGTGTGTGTGTGTGTGTGTGTGTGTGTGTGTGTGTGTTGTGTTTGAGCACATAGACCTGCATGTTTCTGATGGACTGACAACACCAGGACTCCACAGCTCAGCGTTTACATGTAAACACCAGAACTGACCTGAGATCAGACACCAGTCCTGAGGCTAGCGCTAGCATCAGAGCTAACCATCATCTCCTGGTGATGGTTAGCTCTGAGGCTAATGCTAACACACTAGGTATCCTGTGTGTGCGTGTGTGTGTGCGTGTGCCTTCTCCAGAGAGGGCACTAACAGGCTGTGTGTGCGTGTGTGCGTGTGTGTGTGTGTACCTTCTCCAGAGAGGGCACTAGCAGGCGTGTGTGTGTGTGTGTGCGAGGTGTGTGTGTGTGTGTGTACCTTCTCCAGAGAGGGCACCAGCAGGCTGTGTGGTGTGTGTGTGTGTGTGGTGTGTGGTGTGGTGTGTGTGTGTGTGTGTGTGTGTGTGTGTGTGTGTGTGTGTGTGTGTGTGTGTGGTGTGTGTACCTTCTCCAGAGAGGGCACCAGCAGGCCTCTCCACTTGAAGCTGTTCTCCTCGCTGAAGAAGTCGTACTGCAGCGGCAGCGCCTGCATGGTGCCGCGGGATCACATCCAAACCGGACCCGGACCTGAGACCCTCCTCCAGGGGGAGCTCACCGGGGGGACGGCATCTCTCCGGTGTGTGATGTGCGGCACCCGGCCTCTCGGTGCTCTGTGCCCGGTCTCTCGGTGCTCTCTCCCCGGCCTCTCGGTGCTCTGTCCCCGGTCTCTCAATGCTCTGTGCCCGGTCTCTCGGTGCTCTCTCCCCGGCCTCTCGGTGCTCTGTCCCCGGCCTCCCGGTGCTCTGTACCCTGTCTCTCGGTGCTCTCTCCCCGGTCTCTCGGTGCTCTCTCCCCGGCCTCCCGGTGTTCTGTCCCCGGTCTCTCAATGCTCTGTGCCCGGCCTCTCGGTGCTCTGTCCCCGGTCTCTCAATGCTCTGTGCCCGGTCTCTCGGTGCTCTGTCCCCGGTCTCCCGGTGTTCTGTCCCCGGTCTCTCAATGCTCTGTGCCCGGCCTCTCGGTGCTCTGTCCCCGGTCTCTCAATGCTCTGTGCCCGGTCTCTCGGTGCTCTCTCCCCGGCCTCCCGGTGTTCTGTCCCCGGTCTCTCAATGCTCTGTGCCCGGCCTCTCGGTGCTCTGTCCCCGGTCTCTCAATGCTCTGTGCCCGGTCTCTCGGTGCTCTCTCCCCGGCCTCTCGGTGCTCTGTCCCCGGTCTCTCAATGCTCTGTGCCCGGTCTCTCGATGCTCTGTCCCCGGTCTCTCGGTGCTCTCTCCCCGGCCTCCCGGTGTTCTGTCCCCGGTCTCTCTCACGGCGCTCCGCGGGCTCCTGTCAGTCTCTGTTTACCGGACGGTCGGTTGTTGTGTCTCCGGTGTGCGGTACTGTGGAGCAGACTGCACATGCGCACTTGGCAGACTGACGTAGATGGGCGGGGATCTGAGTGGGTGTGCGCGTGGCAGAGTGACGGCAGCTGGCCCCGCGGCCTAGGATGCGTTGCCCCGGGTGGTTACTGCATGGTTGATGACCCTGCGCAGGGGGTTATACTGGGTGTGGTATTTGGGTATCCGGTGAGAGGTCGGAGCATGGTGTGAGTACTACATATGGGACTCTTATTCAGTTGTCTCTGGAGTACGTGAGATGGTGGGGTACGGAGCCAAAGAAAGAAAGAAAAGACACGAAACGGAGAGAGAGATAAAACGAAGAAAGAGATAAAGAGAGATAAGAGCAGCTAAAGCAAAAGAAAGAGAGAAAGAAAGAGAGAGAGAGATAAAGCAAGAAAGAGAGAGCAGAGATAAGAAAGAGACGAGAGAGATAACGAAAGACAGAAAGAGAGAAAGAAAGAGCGAGAGAGAGCGCAGAGAAGAAAAGAAAGAAGAGCTCAGCAAGACCGAGAGAGAAACAAAAAGCAGAGAGATAACACGAACGAAAGAGCGCCAGTCCGAGAGAGATAAAGAACGACGAGAGAGAGCGATCAAGAAAGCGAGACGAGCATAAAGATAGAGAGACGCGCTACACAGAGCAAGCGACTCCACTCACCGCAATCTCTCTCACTCTCTCCTCACCCTCCCTCTCTCTCTCTCTCATCCCATCCCTCTCTCTCTCACCCTCCCTCTCCCCTCCTCCTCACCCTCCCCTCTCTCTCTCTCACCTCCCTCCCTCTCCCTCTCTCACCCTCCCTCACTCCTCCTCTCTCTCACCCTCCTCTCTCTTCTCACCCTCCCTCTCTCTCTCTCACCCTCCCTCCCTCTCTCCCCCTCCCTCCCCTCTCTCTCTCTCTTCCTCCCTCCCTCTCTCCCTCCCTCTCCCTCTCTCTCACCCTCCCTCTCTCTCTCACCCTCCCTCTCTCCCTCCCCCTCCCTCCCTCTCCCTCTTCCCCCCTCCTCCCTCCTCTCTCTCTCTCTTCCTCCCTCCCTCTCTCCCTCCCTCCCTCTCCCTCTCCCTCTCTCCCTCGCATTGTGGCTGTGAGCTGCGGGTGCCAGATAAGCCAACATGATCCCCATTGTCATCCCTTGCAGCGCCCGGCGTGCAGCGCCCATCGTGCAGGGCCCGTCGTGCAGGGCCCGGCGAATGAAACGTGTAACCGGGGGGAAAGGGCGTTACATGTACTAAATGATGAATGTCGTTGCATCGAGGCCGAACATCAGGACGAGCCCCAGCGGTCACAGATGGTGTTTCCCTCCCAGAGCCGTCAGCGCGGCGCCTCCCCAGATCTGGCGCCCCAGGCGAACATCTATTACGCCAGTGCGACGGGCCGCCCCATGAAGCGACATAAGCGGCTGCTTAGGGCCCCGCAGCCACTAAGGGCCCCCTAGCAACAACAAATATATATCATTACACCGTCGCCGTGATAAGTATGTTTAATTAATTGTGTTAATATGCCTAGATTGCCTACTCTCAAAGTATTATATAATACATGAACCGTGCTTTACCTGAACCTCGTGACACGAGAGGACTGTAAGGACCGTGTTCGGTGAGGCAGCAGAGCCAGATATATTAAATAATAATAATAATAATTTCAATTTATATAGCGCCTTTCACGAAACCCAAGGACGCTTTACAATGAGAAGTAAATAAACACTTTGTCATACAATCTAAATGTAATGTTTTTAGCGTTACCATGGTGATCTCAAAGAAAGCCCTCTGGGAAAGGTTGACTTGCTGTTCGACATGAAGCTAGAAGCTGCCTCACAGGACACAGCGGATCCGGAGTCCTGTCTGTTCAAGGGTTTCATAGTTAGCTTAGCTTAGCATCAACCTAGCGCTGAAATATATGGATGCTATGTGACAGCATTTCTGAGGAAAGCAGCTGAAATGGAGGCATAGTACTGCTTTAGTGTCGACAGCATGTTTGAGCGTATTTGCAGCAGTAAATGTGGCTGCTGGCCACTGACGTTGCTCCTATAGGTCCCCCCTATAGGAGGTGAGGTCCCCCCTATAGGAGGTGAGGACCCCCCTAGTGGAGATGAGGTCCCCCCTAGAGGAGGTGAGGACCCCCCTAGAGGAGGTGCGGACCCCCCTAGTGGAGGTGAGGTCCCCCCTAGAGGAGGTGAGGACCCCCCTAGCGGAGGTGAGGACCCCCCTAGAGGAGGTGAGGACCCCCCTAGAGGAGGTGAGGTCCCCCCTAGAGGAGGTGAGGTCCCCCCTAGAGGAGGTGAGGACCCCCCTAGCGGAGGTGAGGACCCCCCTAGAGGAGGTTAGGACCCCGGTGTTTACATGCTTATGTATACAATACGTGTGCTCATGCTAACATCAGAAGACAAAAGTTGGTTCCGTGTTGTGAGAACGTGCTAGAGTGAGGGGGGCCCCCAAGCCAAAGCTCGCTTAGGGCCCCCAAAAGTCTAGGACCGGCCCTGATCATAGGTTCATATGCAACTCGCAAATATATTTCTCTCTCTCTGTTGGTACGCAAATGCGTCTGTGTTCAAATGACACAGTGCTCTTCTGTTGGCGGAGGTGCGCATGCGCAGTTATGTGCAGCCCTGCTGTCTCGTCCAATCACAGAGGAGTCACAGTCACTGGTGTTTATTGGACTACAGAGCATCACGTGATTATAACATCTGGAAACACAGCTGGGCTTTATCTACAGCTGGACGGCCAGCAGAGGGAATCAAGGGGTATGAGAGGGCAGCAGAGAGGGTATCAGGGGGTATCAGAGGGTCATCAGAGGGGGTCAAGAGGGGGGTATCAGAGGGGAGGGGGAGTATCAGAGGGTCAAGAGAGGGGGTATGAGAGGGTGAAGGGGGAGTATCAGAGGGTTATAGAGGGTGAAGGGGGGGTATCAGAGGGTAAAGGGGGGATATCAGAGGGTAAAGGTAGGGTATCAGAGGGTAAAGGGGGGATACCAGAGGGTAAAGGTAGGGTATCAGGGGTAAAGGGGGGTATCAGAGGGTAAAGGGGGGGTATCAGAGGGTTATAGAGGGTAAAGGTAGGGTATCAGAGGGTGAAGGGGGGGTATCAGAGGGTTATAGAGGGTGAAGGGGGGGTATCAGAGGGTTATAGAGGGTAAAGGGGGGTATCAGAGGGTGAAGGGGGGGGTATCAGAGGGTTATAGAGGGTGAAGGGGGGGGTATCAGAGGGTTATAGAGGGTAAAGGGGGGGTATCAGAGGGTTATAGAGGGTAAAGAGGGGTATCAGAGGGTAAAGGTAGGGTATCAGAGGGTGAAGGGGGGGTATCAGAGGGTGAAGGGGGGGGTATCAGAGGGTTATAGAGGGTGAAGGGGGGGTATCAGAGGGTTATAGAGGGTAAAGGGGGGGTATCAGAGGGTAAAGAGGGGTATCAGAGGGTTATAGAGGGTAAAGAGGGGTATCAGAGGGTAAAGGTAGGGTATCAGAGGGTAAAGGGGGGTATCAGAGGGTTATAGAGGGTGAAGGGGGGTATCAGAGGGTACAGTCAGTCCATGAAGCCCAGCAGCTGATCCGGTCTGTTAGAGTTCTTCAGAGTCAGCATGGGGTCCATACACTGCAGTTCATATACTCTCTAAATAAGTAAAAAACAGAAGATGCTGTATATACATCTGTGTGTGTGTGTGTGTGTGTGTGACCCTGAAACATCTCTCTGAACATCTGTAGATCTCTCAAACCTGCCCTCCTAACCCTCTGCACAAACTAACTCTCAGTTCAATCACATCTCTGTTTACATCCTGCTGCTTTAACTCTGTGTGTATACTGAGGAAGGCTTTAGTGCTGGGACGTCTGGGTCAGAGCTGAGCTAATGCTGAGAGCTAACACTGAGCTATCAGAGCTGAGCTAACGCTGAGCTATCAGAGCTGAGCTAACTCTGAGCTAACACTGAGCTATCACAGCTGAGCTAACGCTGAGCTATCAGAGCTGAGCTAACACTGAGCTATCAGAGCTGAGCTAACTCTGAGCTAACACTGAGCTATCACAGCTGAGCTAACGCTGAGCTATCAGAGCTGAGCTAACACTGAGCTATCAGAGCTGAGCTAACTCTGAGCTAACACTGAGCTATCAGAGCTGAGCTAACACTGAGCTATCAGAGCTGAGCTAACGCTGAGCTAACACTGAGCTATCAGAGCTGAGCTAATGCTGAGAGCTAACACTGAGCTATCAGAGCTGAGCTAATGCTGAGAGCTAACACTGAGCTATCAGAGCTGAGCTAACTCTGAGCTAACACTGAGCTAACACTGAGCTATCAGAGCTGAGCTAACACTGAGCTATCAGAGCTGAGCTAACGCTGAGCTAACTCTGAGCTAACACTGAGCTATCAGAGCTGAGCTAACTCTGAGCTAACACTGAGCTAACGCTGAGCTATCAGAGCTGAGCTAACACTGAGCTATCAGAGCTGAGCTAACGCTGAGAGCTAACACTGAGCTAACGCTGAGCTAACACTGAGCTATCAGAGCTGAGCTAACACTGAGCTATCAGAGCTGAGCTAACTCTGAGCTATCACAGCTGAGCTATCAGAGCTGAGCTAACACTGAGCTAACACTGAGCTAATGCTGAGAGCTAACACTGAGCTAACAGAGCTGAGCTAACAGAGCTGAGCTAATGCTGAGAGCTAACTCTGAGCTAACACTGAGCTAACAGAGCTGAGCTAACGCTGAGCTAACACTGAGCTAACGCTGAGCTATCAGAGCTGAGCTAACGCTGAGCTAACACTGAGCTATCAGAGCTGAGCTAACTCTGAGCTAACGCTGAGCTAACATTGAGCTAATGCTGAGAGCTAACTCTGAGCTATCAGAGCTGAGCTAACACTGAGCTATCAGAGCTGAGCTAACGCTGAGCTATCAGAGCTGAGCTAACGCTGAGCTAACACTGAGCTATCAGAGCTGACCTAACGCTGAGCTAACACTGAGCTATCAGAGCTGAGCTAATGCTGAGAGCTAACACTGAGCTATCAGAGCTGAGCTAACGCTGAGCTAACACTGAGCTATCAGAGCTGAGCTAACTCTGAGCTAACGCTGAGCTATCAGAGCTGAGCTAATGCTGAGAGCTAACTCTGAGCTATCAGAGCTGAGCTAACGCTGAGCTATCAGAGCTGAGCTAACGCTGAGCTATCAGAGCTGAGCTATCAGAGCTAACGCTGAGCTATCAGAGCTGAGCTAACGCTGAGCTAACAGAGCTGACCTAACGCTGAGCTAACACTGAGCTATCAGAGCTAACTCTGAGCTATCAGAGCTGAGCTAACACTGAGCTATCAGAGCTAACTCTGAGCCAACGCTTACGGTCCATCCACACGGCGGCGTGCGTTGACGCAGCAATGCTTCTTCCCATTCACTTTGAATGGGGTGACGTCACGCTTTGCCGAACTGCATTGTGGTTCCGTCGCTTTGCTTTGCCTCCGTTTCTCGCTTCAAAAGTTGAGAAAAGTTCAACTTTTGAAGCTTCGACGGAAGCCTCAGCTAATCAAATCATATGCCAGTACAGGCTCTAGCCAATCAAACCGTGTGCTTGTGTGTCCGAGGCGGGAGATTCATGTGATTGGTTGTTGGTCGAGCTTCAGACACGCCCACCGGCAAGCTTCAACGCACGCTGACATGTGGACGCTGCGTTAGCAAACTCTGAGCTAACGCTGAGCTAACGCTGAGCTAACGCTGAGCTAACACTGAGCTAACTCTGAGCTAACGCTGAGCTAACTCTGAGCTAACTCTGAGTCAGACAGTCTCCAGACGTACTGCTGTTTCCTTCCGACAGCCCTACAGTGTGTGTTGTGACATCATCATCAACAACAACAACAACAACAACAACATCATCATCATCATCATCATCATCATCATCATCATCATCATCATCATCATCATCATCATCATCATCATATCATAACATCTCAGCATCAGACGGACCCTGTTGAATAAGGGATATTTATGTGTCCTCTGGGTTAGGCTGGCTGCAGGGGGGTCAGTTTGGTATTTACAGAGTGGGGGGGTCAGTTTGGTATTCACAGAGTGGGGGGGTCAGTTTGGTATTTACAGAGTGGGGGGGTCAGTTTGGTATTTACAGAGTGGGGGGGGTCAGTTTGGTATTCACAGAGTGGGGGGGGTCAGTTTGGTATTTACAGAGTGGGGGGGGTCAGTTTGGTATTCACAGAGTGGGGGGGGTCAGTTTGGTATTCACAGAGTGGGGGGGGTCAGTTTGGTATTCACAGAGTGGGGGGGTCAGTTTGGTATTCACAGAGTGGGGGGGTCAGTTTGGTATTCACAGAGTGGGGGGGTCAGTTTGGTATTCACAGAGTGGGGGGGTCAGTTTGGTATTCACAGAGTGGGGGGGGGCAGTTTGGTATTCACAGAGTGGGGGGGTCAGTTTGGTATTTACAGAGTGGGGGGGGTCAGTTTGGTATTTACAGAGTGGGGGGGGTCAGTTTGGTATTCACAGAGTGGGGGGGGCAGTTTGGTATTCACAGAGTGGGGGGGGTCAGTTTGGTATTCACAGAGTGGGGGGGGTCTGTGGCGCAGTGGGTAGAGCGTTGGTGTTGGGATCGGGGGGCTCAGGTTCAAGCCCCGCTGCAGTCAGCATGTCGTCGTGTCCCTGAGACGCTTCACCCCAAAGTGCTCCTGCGGGATTGTCCTCAGTACGGAAGTCGCTTTGGATAAAAGCGTCTAACAAGTGTAATGTCAGAGTGGTATTTACAGATTCTTCCCAGCATGCAGTGGGGCTGATGTTCCCCTGTTGGAGCCCCTGAAGTCCTCTGGGGTGAACCTGTTTCTCACGTCATAATACGCGTGCAGGTTATGCAGGGCGGGGGTTATAAAGTGCACACATTGGTGTACTTTGATTGGCTGCAGTTAGCCTGTTAGCACGTTAGCTGCTGCAGCTAGCCTGTTAGCACGTTAGCTGCTGCAGCTAGCCTGTTAGCACGTTAGCTGCTGCAGCTAGCCTGTTAGCACGTTAGCTGCTGCAGCTAGCCTGTTAGCACGTTAGCTGCTGCAGCTAGCCTGTTAGCACGTTAGCTGCTGCAGCTAGCCTGTTAGCACGTTAGCTGCTGCAGCTAGCCTGTTAGCACGTTAGCTGCTCTGGTGCTCTGCATTACGCTAACTTCTCTTCTGGGGCATTAACTCTGACAACATGAGGGGGGGAAGGTCATACATATGTTCAGCTTGCCCTGATTGGCTGAGAGGAGGTTAGCGTAATGAGAGGCTGTGATTGGCTACGCCCAGAAGTGATGTCACAGTGTACCACAGTGCACCTGAACATCACTGCAGCCACAGAGTCCTGAATACTGATAGAGAGTGTGTGTGTGTGTGTGTGTGTGTGTGTGTGTGTGTGTGTGTGTGTGTGTGCGTGTGTGTGTGTGGACACACAGTCTTACAAACACTTTGCTTCAGGTTAACATTGTCTTACATTAGAGAATCGGTCACATGACCCGGTTGATTGACAGCTCAAACATGACCCGGTGAATCTGTTGGAGGAGGAGCCTGTGACCTCAGATTTTCATTGACATATCTAAACTGTCGCTATGTACAAATGACATTCAAAGCCCTCTGATTGACAGCTCGGACGGAGGACCCTCTGATTGACAGCTCGGACGGAGGACCCTCTGATTGACAGCTCGGAAGGAGGACCCTCTGATTGACAGCTGGTCACATGACCTTCTGATTGACAGCTCAGACGGAGCTCGCCCTGCCCTTGCCCCCCGTCTTGCGGCGCAGGAAGGGGGCGGCGGCTCCCAGGCAGCCTGCGGCGGCGCTGAGGGTCAGGCTCGCCCCGGCGCAGCAGAGAGACCATCCGAACCCGTGGTCCACGTCAGGGGGTAGCCCGTAGATGAAGGGGGGGTTCCTGGAGAGGTCGTAGGTCACGCTGGCTGCATACGTGCACAAGGAGATGGTGCAGAACACCCCTGACACCAACGAAGAAGAGACAGAAGCACAGGGAGGTCAGGGGGAGACAATAACAGCAGTTATTATTTCCTCAGATATCATAAAGTAATATAATAATAATCAGAATGACGCCCACCTGCCATGAGGAACAGCAGTCCGGACACATGCTGGGTGAGACTCTCCTCCCAGTAGAAACCCACTGCCGCCACGATGCATCCGCACAGCAGCACCGCTACTGCCATGCCCAGGAACCCTGCTGTGATCCTGCGCAGGTCTGAGGACAAACACACACACACACCTGAGTACAGGAGCACAGACTGAGGACACACACACACACACACACACCTGAGTACACTACAACTGTCTAAATGAGACGACTACAGTCATGTGACCGTGCTGTAGTTCCTTTATAGCCCAACATTAGCCGCCTTTAGCTTAGCGGTGGTGACGTGAAGTCATGTGACCGTGCTGTAGTTCCTTTCTAGCCCAGCATTAGCCTCCTTTAGCTTAGCGGTGGTGAGGTGAAGTCATGTGACCGTGCTGTAGTTCCTCTATAGCCCAACATTAGCCTCCTTTAGCTTAGCGGTGGTGACGTGAAGTCAAGTGACCGTGCTGTAGTTCCTTTATAGCCCAACATTAGCCTCCTTTAGCTTAGCGGTGGTGACGTGAAGTCAAGTGACCGTGCTGTAGTTCCTTTATAGCCCAACATTAGCCTCCTTTAGCTTAGCGGTGGTGACGTGAAGTCATGTGACCGTGCTGTAGTTCCTCTAAAGCCCAACATTAGCCTCCTTTAGCTTAGCGGTGGTGACGTGAAGTCATGTGACCGTGCTGTAGTTCCTTTATAGCCCAACATTAGCCTCCTTTAGCTTAGCGGTGGTGACGTGAAGTCATGTGACCGTGCTGTAGTTCCTTTATAGCCCAACATTAGCCTCCTTTAGCTTAGCGGTGGTGACGTGAAGTCATGTGACCGTGCTGTAGTTCCTTTATAGCCCAACATTAGCCTCCTTTAGCTTAGCGGTGGTGACGTGAAGTCATGTGACCGTGCTGTAGTTCCTTTATAGCCCAACATTAGCCACCTTTAGCTTAGCGGTGGTGACGTGAAGTCATGTGACCGTGCTGTAGTTCCTTTATAGCCCAACATTAGCCACCTTTAGCTTAGCGGTGGTGACGTGAAGTCATGTGACCGTGCTGTAGTTCCTTTCTAGCCCAGCATTAGCCTCCTTTAGCTTAGCGGTGGTGACGTGAAGTCATGTGACCGTGCTGTAGTTCCTTTATAGCCCAACATTAGCCTCCTTTAGCTTAGCGGTGGTGACGTGAAGTCATGTGACCGTGCTGTAGTTCCTTTATAGCCCAACATTAGCCTCCTTTAGCTTAGCGGTGGTGACGTGAAGTCATGTGACCGTGCTGTAGTTCCTTTATAGCCCAACATTAGCCTCCTTTAGCTTAGCGGTGGTGACGTGAAGTCATGTGACCGTGCTGTAGTTCCTTTATAGCCCAACATTAGCCTCCTTTAGCTTAGCGGTGGTGACGTGAAGTCATGTGACCGTGCTGTAGTTCCTTTATAGCCCAACATTAGCCTCCTTTAGCTTAGCGGTGGTGACGTGAAGTCATGTGACCGTGCTGTAGTTCCTTTATAGCCCAACATTAGCCTCCTTTAGCTTAGCGGTGGTGACGTGAAGTCATGTGACCGTGCTGTAGTTCCTTTATAGCCCAACATTAGCCACCTTTAGCTTAGCGGTGGTGACGTGAAGTCATGTGACCGTGCTGTAGTTCCTTTATAGCCCAACGTTAGCCTCCTTTAGCTTAGCGGTGGTGACGTGAAGTCATGTGACCGTGCTGTAGTTCCTTTATAGCCCAACATTAGCCTCCTTTAGCTTAGCGGTGGTGACGTGAAGTCATGTGACCGTGCTGTAGTTCCTTTATAGCCCAACATTAGCCTCCTTTAGCTTAGCGGTGGTGAAGTCATGTGACCGTGCTGTAGTTCCTTTATAGCCCAACATTAGCCACCTTTAGCTTAGCGGTGGTGAAGTCATGTGACCGTGCTATAGTTCCTCTATAGCCCGACATTAGCCTCCTTTAGCTTAGCGGTGGTGACGTGAAGTCATGTGACCGTGCTGTAGTTCCTCTATAGCCCAACATTAGCCACCTTTAGCTTAGCGGTGGTGACGTGAAGTCAAGTGACCGTGCTGTAGTTCCTTTATAGCCCAACATTAGCCTCCTTTAGCTTAGCGGTGGTGAAGTCATGTGACCGTGCTGTAGTTCCTCTATAGCCCAACATTAGCCTCCTTTAGCTTAGCGGTGGTGACGTGAAGTCATGTGACCGTGCTGGAGTTCCTTTATAGCCCGACATTAGCCTCCTTTAGCTTAGCGGTGGTGACGTGAAGTCATGTGACCGTGCTGTAGTTCCTTTATAGCCCAACATTAGCCTCCTTTAGCTTAGCGGTGGTGACGTGAAGTCATGTGACCGTGCTGTAGTTCCTCTATAGCCCAACATTAGCCTCCTTTAGCTTAGCGGTGGTGACGTGAAGTCATGTGACCGTGCTGGAGTTCCTTTATAGCCCAACATTAGCCTCCTTTAGCTTAGCGGTGGTGACGTGAAGTCATGTGACCGTGCTGTAGTTCCTTTATAGCCCAACATTAGCCTCCTTTAGCTTAGCGGTGGTGACGTGAAGTCATGTGACCGTGCTGTAGTTCCTCTATAGCCCAACATTAGCCACCTTTAGCTTAGCGGTAGAGACGTGAAGTCATGTGACCGTGCTGTGGTTCCTTTATAGCCCAACATTAGCCTCCTTTAGCTTAGCGGTGGTGAAGTCATGTGACCGTGCTGTAGTTCCTTTATAGCCCAACATTAGCCTCCTTTAGCTTAGCGGTGGTGACATGAAGTCATGTGACCGTGCTGTAGTTCCTTGATAGCCCAACATTAGCCACCTTTAGCTTAGCGGTGGTGACGTGAAGTCATGTGACCGTGCTGTAGTTCCTCTATAGCCCAACATTAGCCACCTTTAGCTTAGCGGTGGTGACGTGAAGTCATGTGACCGTGCTGTAGTTCCTCTATAGCCCAACATTAGCCTCCTTTAGCTTAGCGGTGGTGACGTGAAGTCATGTGACCGTGCTGTAGTTCCTCTATAGCCCAACATTAGCCTCCTTTAGCTTAGCGGTGGTGACGTGAAGTCATGTGACCGTGCTGTAGTTCCTTTATAGCCCAACATTAGCCTCCTTTAGCTTAGCGGTGGTGACGTGAAGTCATGTGACCGTGCTGTAGTTCCTTGATAGCCCAACATTAGCCACCTTTAGCTTAGCGGTGGTGACGTGAAGTCATGTGACCGTGCTGTAGTTCCTCTATAGCCCAACATTAGCCTCCTTTAGCTTAGCGGTGGTGAAGTCATGTGACCGTGCTGTGGTTCCTTTATAGCCCAACATTAGCCTCCTTTAGCTTAGCGGTGGTGAAGTCATGTGACCGTGCTGTAGTTCCTTTATAGCCCAACATTAGCCTCCTTTAGCTTAGCGGTGGTGACGTGAAGTCATGTGACCGTGCTGTAGTTCCTTTATAGCCCAACATTAGCCTCCTTTAGCTTAGCGGTGGTGACGTGAAGTCATGTGACCGTGCTGTAGTTCCTCTATAGCCCAACATTAGCCTCCTTTAGCTTAGCGGTGGTGGTGAAGTCATGTGACCGTGCTGTAGTTCCTCTATAGCCCAACATTAGCCTCCTTCAGCTTAGCGGTGGTGACGTGAAGTCATGTGACCGTGCTGTAGTTCCTCTATAGCCCAACATTAGCCTCCTTTAGCTTAGCGGTGGTGACGTGAAGTCATGTGACCGTGCTGTGGTTCCTTTATAGCCCAACATTAGCCTCCTTTAGCTTAGCGGTGGTGAAGTCATGTGACCGTGCTGTAGTTCCTTTATAGCCCAACATTAGCCTCCTTTAGCTTAGCGGTGGTGACATGAAGTCATGTGACCGTGCTGTAGTTCCTTGATAGCCCAACATTAGCCACCTTTAGCTTAGCGGTGGTGACGTGAAGTCATGTGACCGTGCTGTAGTTCCTCTATAGCCCAACATTAGCCTCCTTTAGCTTAGCGGTGGTGACGTGAAGTCATGTGACCGTGCTGTAGTTCCTCTATAGCCCAACATTAGCCTCCTTTAGCTTAGCGGTGGTGACGTGAAGTCATGTGACCGTGCTGTAGTCCCTTTATAGCCCAACATTAGCCTCCTTTAGCTTAGCGGTGGTGAAGTGAAGTCATGTGACCGTGCTGTAGTTCCTTTATAGCCCAACATTAGCCTCCTTTAGCTTAGCGGTGGTGACGTGAAGTCATGTGACCGTGCTGTGGTTCCTTTATAGCCCAACATTAGCCTCCTTTAGCTTAGCGGTGGTGAAGTCATGTGACCGTGCTGTAGTTCCTTTATAGCCCAACATTAGCCTCCTTTAGCTTAGCGGTGGTGACATGAAGTCATGTGACCGTGCTGTAGTTCCTTGATAGTCCAACATTAGCCACCTTTAGCTTAGCGGTGGTGACGTGAAGTCATGTGACCGTGCTGTAGTTCCTCTATAGCCCAACATTAGCCTCCTTTAGCTTAGCGGTGGTGACGTGAAGTCATGTGACCGTGCTGTAGTTCCTTTATAGCCCAACATTAGCCTCCTTTAGCTTAGCGGTGGTGACGTGAAGTCATGTGACCGTGCTGTAGTTCCTCTATAGCCCAACATTAGCCTCCTTTAGCTTAGCGGTGGTGACGTGAAGTCATGTGACCGTGCTGTAGTTCCTCTATAGCCCAACATTAGCCTCCTTTAGCTTAGCGGTGGTGACGTGAAGTCATGTGACCGTGCTGTAGTCCCTTTATAGCCCAACATTAGCCTCCTTTAGCTTAGCGGTGGTGAAGTGAAGTCATGTGACCGTGCTGTAGTTCCTTTATAGCCCAACATTAGCCTCCTTTAGCTTAGCGGTGGTGACGTGAAGTCATGTGACCGTGCTGTAGTTCCTTGATAGCCCAACATTAGCCACCTTTAGCTTAGCGGTGGTGACGTGAAGTCATGTGACCGTGCTGTAGTTCCTCTATAGCCCAACATTAGCCTCCTTTAGCTTAGCGGTGGTGAAGTCATGTGACCGTGCTGTGGTTCCTTTATAGCCCAACATTAGCCTCCTTTAGCTTAGCGGTGGTGAAGTCATGCGACCGTGCTGTAGTTCCTTTATAGCCCAACATTAGCCTCCTTTAGCTTAGCGGTGGTGACGTGAAGTCATGTGACCGTGCTGTAGTTCCTTTATAGCCCAACATTAGCCTCCTTTAGCTTAGCGGTGGTGACGTGAAGTCATGTGACCGTGCTGTAGTTCCTCTATAGCCCAACATTAGCCTCCTTTAGCTTAGCGGTGGTGAAGTCATGTGACCGTGCTGTAGTTCCTCTATAGCCCAACATTAGCCTCCTTCAGCTTAGCGGTGGTGACGTGAAGTCATGTGACCGTGCTGTAGTTCCTCTATAGCCCAACATTAGCCTCCTTTAGCTTAGCGGTGGTGACGTGAAGTCATGTGACCGTGCTGGAGTTCCTTTATAGCCCAACATTAGCCTCCTTTAGCTTAGCGGTGGTGACGTGAAGTCATGTGACCGTGCTGTAGTTCCTTTATAGCCCAACATTAGCCTCCTTTAGCTTAGCGGTGGTGACGTGAAGTCATGTGACCGTGCTGTAGTTCCTCTATAGCCCAACATTAGCCACCTTTAGCTTAGCGGTGGTGATGTGAAGTCATGTGACCGTGCTGTAGTTCCTCTATAGCCCAACATTAGCCACCTTTAGCTTAGCGGTAGAGACGTGAAGTCATGTGACCGTGCTGTGGTTCCTTTATAGCCCAACATTAGCCTCCTTTAGCTTAGCGGTGGTGAAGTCATGTGACCGTGCTGTAGTTCCTTTATAGCCCAACATTAGCCTCCTTTAGCTTAGCGGTGGTGACATGAAGTCATGTGACCGTGCTGTAGTTCCTTGATAGCCCAACATTAGCCACCTTTAGCTTAGCGGTGGTGACGTGAAGTCATGTGACCGTGCTGTAGTTCCTCTATAGCCCAACATTAGCCTCCTTTAGCTTAGCGGTGGTGACGTGAAGTCATGTGACCGTGCTGTAGTTCCTCTATAGCCCAACATTAGCCTCCTTTAGCTTAGCGGTGGTGACGTGAAGTCATGTGACCGTGCTGTAGTCCCTTTATAGCCCAACATTAGCCTCCTTTAGCTTAGCGGTGGTGAAGTGAAGTCATGTGACCGTGCTGTAGTTCCTTTATAGCCCAACATTAGCCTCCTTTAGCTTAGCGGTGGTGACGTGAAGTCATGTGACCGTGCTGTAGTTCCTTGATAGCCCAACATTAGCCACCTTTAGCTTAGCGGTGGTGACGTGAAGTCATGTGACCGTGCTGTAGTTCCTCTATAGCCCAACATTAGCCTCCTTTAGCTTAGCGGTGGTGAAGTCATGTGACCGTGCTGTGGTTCCTTTATAGCCCAACATTAGCCTCCTTTAGCTTAGCGGTGGTGAAGTCATGTGACCGTGCTGTAGTTCCTTTATAGCCCAACATTAGCCTCCTTTAG
>CM070432.1:100000-102500 GCA_036324595.1 Champsocephalus gunnari | reverse complement strand
TATCAACATGTGTGTACCTCCACCATTAAACTGTCATATTCTGCACATTTCTTATCCTATCTACAGAGTATAATTAATGTGTATAATATCAGTTAAAATAAGTGCTTCAACATAGTTAACATTGCAGGAAAGCAATATATTAGACGTTAAGTACTTTGTATTAATCTGTAGATAGATACCCCAACCTTTTTTTCTTATTTAAAAGAAGACCGTAATCTGTTATTTAATGTTTAAATAAAGGTTAATTCGTGTTTCTGTTTTGCACCTGCTCCTATTAATATCTGTGTACATCCTGCACTAAACTGCTTTATTGAAGAGATCACTTCATCTTCTTGATTTTTTACATTCTATACTTCTATCACAGACCTTCTACTTCCCCCTATGAAAGTATGTACTCTTAATATTTAATCAAATATAACACATAAAAACAATAATTCAATAACGTGCTTTAACCACTAGGAGGTGCACACGAGGTACACACAGACACTTATGTACAACATCTGAAGATGTGTAGTTCTATTCATGCGTTCACATCATTGTACAGCGTATTGCTATACTATTTCAGACTCAGTATTTACATTCTGACATTCAAAATTCAATCCAATTCAAATCAGTAATATCTTTAAAAACTACAGTCCTCTTATATCAGCTGTGCACCGTTATGGTGTAAATATAACTATCTGTGAACTAGATCAAATGTAAAAGTCAGCCGAGTTAGTGTTGATACTGCAAGGAGACGTATTGTGTGAAGAGGAACTGAGAAGTTTTTTAATTGTTGATATATTTCTGATCCACGTCAAGTATTCAGTTTCGGCGCCATCTCTCCAGTTTTTCCAAAGGTCTTCTCATCAGGGCGCTATAAATAAAGAACTACGGCAGATCTGTAGTATGTAATGCAGCCGAACCGTGTATTACAATGCCGTTATGAGATGACTTCCAAAGAGAAGAGCAAGAGCACTCGGAATTAAGTACTATTTTAGTCTTTTCAAATGTTTTCCGGATTTCATATAATATAAACACCCAATCCCAGCATGCATTGCGGCTAAAACATCCAATCAGCGTAGCTGAGGATCTTGGGTAATCGCTCGAAATGCCCACGTCTGTTTCCGGTTATTTTTATTGTTAAATCCAGTTCCTGACGGACGCCAACAAAGACCGAGATTATGGAATTAAAGCAATAAATAACAGCAAGGATGATTGAGTGTTATTGGTGAGTAAATACCAGAGTGTTGTTTTGAAAAGAATAACAAATTAGAAGGAAAGAAAGATTTTAAAAACACGAGGCTCTCCCCCATGTCTCTCCTGACAGACGTAAGGTAACCTTCGTCATAACTCGCAAACTAAACATCATGTACATGTACTGCACACATAATCAGAGATACAAACTCATTACTCATACAATGAGATCAAAACGCATTTTAAAGCCAAATGAACCTTAGAATAGGCATTTTGAAGGTCTATGGGACGCCCTGCCCGTAGGAGCCTGACGGGCAAGGGGGTCCGCTGTGTCCGCAATGAAGGTCTATGGGACGCCCTGCCCGTAGAAGCCTGACGGGCAAGGGGTCCGCTGTGTCCGCAATGAAGGTCTATGGGACGCCCTGCCCGGAGAAGCCTGACGGGCAAGGGGTCCGCTGTGTCCGCAATGAAGGTCTATGGGACGCCCTGCCCGTAGAAGCCTGACGGGCAGGGGGTCCGCTGTGTCCGCAATGAAGGTCTATGGGACGCCCTGCCCGGAGAAGCCTGACGGGCAAGGGGTCCGCTGTGTCCGCAATGAAGGTCCATGGGACGCCCTGCCCGTAGAAGCCTGACGGGCAGGGGGTCCGCTGTGTCCGCAATGAAGGTCTATGGGACGCCCTGCCCGTAGAAGCCTGACGGGCAAGGGGTCCGCTGTGTCCGCAATGAAGGTCCATGGGACGCCCTGCCCGTAGAAGCCTGACGGGCAGGGGGTCCGCTGTGTCCGCAATGAAGGTCTATGGGACGCCCTGCCCGTAGAAGCCTGACGGGCAAGGGGTCCGCTGTGTCCGCAATGAAGGTCCATGGGACGCCCTGCCCGTAGAAGCCTGACGGGCAGGGGGTCCGCTGTGTCCGCAATGAAGGTCTATGGGACGCCCTGCCCGTAGAAGCCTGACGGGCAAGGGGTCCGCTGTGTCCGCAATGAAGGTCCATGGGACGCCCTGCCCGTAGAAGCCTGACGAGCAAGGGGTCCGCTGTGTCCGCAATGAAGGTCTATGGGACGCCCTGCCCGGAGAAGCCTGACGGGCAAGGGGTCCGCTGTGTCCGCAATGAAGGTCCATGGGACGCCCTGCCCGTAGAAGCCTGACGGGCAGGGGGTCCGCTGTGTCCGCAATGAAGGTCTATGGGACGCCCTGCCCGTAGAAGCCTGACGGGCAAGGGGTCCGCTGTGTCCGCAATGAAGGTCCATGGGACGCCCTGCCCGTAGAAGCCTGACGGGCAGGGGGTCCGCTGTGTCCGCAATGAAGGTCTATGGGACGCCCTGCCC
>CM070432.1:77500-95000 GCA_036324595.1 Champsocephalus gunnari | reverse complement strand
TAGAGGAACTACAGCACGGTCACATGACTTCACCACCGCTAAGCTAAAGGTGGCTAATGTTGGGCTATAAAGGAACTACAGCACGGTCACATGACTTCACCACCGCTAAGCTAAAGGTGGCTAATGTTGGGCTATAGAGGAACTACAGCACGGTCACATGACTTCACGTCACCACCGCTAAGCTAAAGGAGGCTAATGTTGGGCTATAAAGGAACTACAGCACGGTCACATGACTTTCTACATCACACATCTATCTGTACATCACTACATCTATCTGATACATCTCTACACACTACATCTACATTCTCATCTCAGCACTACATCACTATCCTACACTCATCACTACATCTCTACATCTCTACTCACTACATCTCATCATCTATACATCACTATCATACATCTCTACACTCTACATCACTACATCTACATCACTCATCACTCACTACATCACTACATCACTACATCACTACATCACTACATCTCTACATCTCTACATCACTACATCTCTACATCTATCTATACATCACTACATCACTACATCTCTACATCTCTACATCACTACATCTCTACATCACTACATCACTACATCACTACATCTCTACATCACTACATCACTACATCACTACATCTCTACATCACTACATCTCTACATCACTACATCACTACATCTCTACATCTCTACATCACTACATCACTACATCTCTACATCTCTACATCACTACATCACTACATCACTACATCACTACATCTCTACATCTCTACATCACTACATCACTACATCTCTACATCTCTACATCTCTACATCACTACATCACTACATCTCTACATCTCTACATCACTACATCTCTACATCTCTACATCACTACATCCTACATCTACATCTCTACATCTCTACATCACTACATCACTACATCACTACATCACTACATCTCTACATCTCTACATCTCTACATCACTACATCACTACATCACTACATCACTACATCTCTACATCTCTACATCACTACATCTCTACATCACTACATCACTACATCTCTACATCTCTACATCACTACATCTCTACATCTCTACATCTCTACATCACTACATCTCTACATCACTACATCACTACATCACTACATCTCTACATCACTACATCACTACATCTCTACATCACTACATCACTACATCTCTACATCTCTACATCACTACATCACTACATCTCTACATCACTACATCACTACATCACTACATCTACTACATCACTACATCACTACATCACTACATCTCTACATCACTACATCACTACATCTCTACATCACTACATCTCTACATCACTACATCACTACATCTCTACATCACTACATCTCTACATCACTACATCTACTACATCACTACATCACTACATCTCTACATCACTACATCTCTACATCACTACATCACTACATCTCTACATCACTACATCTCTACATCACTACATCACTACATCACTACATCACTACATCTCTACATCACTACATCTCTACATCACTACATCTCTACATCACTACATCACTACATCACTACATCTCTACATCTCTACATCACTACATCACTACATCACTACATCTCTACATCACTACATCTCTACATCACTACATCTCTACATCACTACATCACTACATCACTACATCTCTACATCTCTACATCACTACATCACTACATCACTACATCTCTACATCACTACATCTCTACATCACTACATCTCTACATCACTACATCACTACATCTCTACATCTCTACATCACTACATCTCTACATCACTACATCACTACATCATCACTACATCTCTACATCTCTACATCACTACATCTCTACATCTCTACATCACTACATCTCTACATCACTACATCACTACATCACTACATCTCTACATCACTACATCACTACATCTCTACATCACTACATCACTACATCACTACATCACTACATCTCTACATCTCTACATCACTACATCTCTACATCACTACATCTCTACATCACTACATCACTACATCACTACATCACTACATCATCTGATACATCTCTACATCTCTACATCACTACATCACTACATCTCTACATCACTACATCACTACATCTCTACATCACTACATCACTACATCACTACATCACTACATCACTACATCACTACATCACTACATCTCTACATCACTACATCACTACATCTCTACATCACTACATCACTACATCTCTACATCACTACATCACTACATCACTACATCTCTACATCACTACATCACTACATCACTACATCATCACTACATCACTACATCTCTACATCACTACATCACTACATCTCTACATCTCTACATCACTACATCACTACATCTCTACATCACTACATCACTACATCACTACATCACTACATCACTACATCACTACATCTATCTGATACATCTCTACATCTCTACATCACTACATCTCTACATCTCTACATCTCTACATCACTACATCACTACATCACTACATCACTACATCACTACATCTATCTACATCTCTACATCTCTACATCACTACATCACTACATCTCTACATCACTACATCTCTACATCTCTACATCACTACATCACTACATCACTACATCACTACATCTCTACATCACTACATCACTACATCTCTACATCACTACATCACTACATCTCTACATCACTACATCTCTACATCTCTACATCACTACATCACTACATCACTACATCACTACATCACTACATCTACTACATCACTACATCTCTACATCACTACATCACTACATCTCTACATCTCTACATCACTACATCTCTACATCACTACATCACTACATCTCTACATCACTACATCACTACATCACTACATCTCTACATCACTACATCTCTACATCACTACATCTATCTGATACATCTCTACATCTCTACATCACTACATCTCTACATCTCTACATCACTACATCTCTACATCACTACATCTCTACATCACTACATCTCTACATCTCTACATCACTACATCTCTACATCTCTGCATCACTACATCTATCTGATACATCTCTACATCTCTACATCTCTACATCACTACATCTCTACATCTCTACATCACTACATCTATCTGATACATCTCTACATCACTACATCTCTACATCTCTACATCACTACATCTCTACATCACTACATCTCTACATCACTACATCTCTACATCTCTACATCACTACATCTATCTGATACATCTCTACATCACTACATCTCTACATCTCTACATCACTACATCACTACATCTCTACATCACTACATCTATCTGATACATCTCTACATCTCTACATCACTACATCATCTACATCTCTACATCTCTACATCACTACATCTATCTGATACATCTCTACATCTCTACATCACTACATCTACTGATACATCTCTACATCTCTACATCACTACATCTATCTACATCACTACATCTCTACATCACTACATCTATCTGATACATCTCTACATCTCTACATCACTACATCTATCTGATACATCTCTACATCTCTACATCACTACATCTATCTGATACATCTCTACATCTCTACATCACTACATCTCTACATCACTACATCTATCTGATACATCTCTACATCTCTACATCACTACATCTCTACATCTCTACATCACTACATCTCTACATCACTACATCTCTACATCACTACATCTCTACATCTCTACATCACTACATCTCTACATCTACTGATACATCTCTACATCTCTACATCACTACATCTCTACATCACTACATCTCTACATCTCTACATCACTACATCTATCTGATACATCTCTACATCTCTACATCACTACATCTCTACATCTCTACATCACTACATCTCTACATCACTACATCTCTACATCACTACATCTCTACATCTCTACATCACTACATCTCTACATCTCTACATCACTACATCTATCTGATACATCACTACATCACTACATCACTACATCTCTACATCTCTACATCACTACATCTATCTGATACATCTCTACATCACTACATCACTACATCTCTACATCACTACATCACTACATCACTACATCTCTACATCTCTACATCACTACATCACTACATCTCTACATCACTACATCACTACATCTCTACATCTCTACATCACTACATCTATCTGATACATCTCTACATCTCTACATCACTACATCTCTACATCACTACATCACTACATCTCTACATCACTACATCTCTACATCACTACATCTCTACATCTCTACATCACTACATCTCTACATCTCTACATCACTACATCTATCTGATACATCTCTACATCTCTACATCACTACATCTCTACATCTCTACATCACTACATCTCTACATCACTACATCTCTACATCACTACATCTACATCTATCTATACATCACTACATCACTACATCACTACATCTCTACATCTCTACATCACTACATCTATCTGATACATCTCTACATCACTACATCACTACATCTCTACATCACTACATCACTACATCACTACATCTCTACATCTCTACATCACTACATCTCTACATCACTACATCACTACATCTCTACATCACTACATCACTACATCTATCTGATACATCTCTACATCTCTACATCACTACATCTATCTGATACATCTCTACATCTCTACATCACTACATCTATCTGATACATCTCTACATCTCTACATCACTACATCTCTACATCACTACATCACTACATCTCTACATCACTACATCTCTACATCACTACATCTCTACATCTCTACATCACTACATCTCTACATCACTACATCTATCTGATACATCTCTACATCTCTACATCACTACATCTATCATACATCTCTACATCTCTACATCACTACATCTCTACATCACTACATCACTACATCTCTACATCACTACATCTCTACATCACTACATCTCTACATCTCTACATCACTACATCTCTACATCTCTACATCACTACATCTATCTGATACATCTCTACATCTCTACATCTCTACATCACTACATCTCTACATCTCTACATCACTACATCTCTACATCATCGATACATCTCTACATCACTACATCTCTACATCTCTACATCTCTACATCACTACATCTCTACATCTATCTGATACATCTCTACATCACTACATCTCTACATCACTACATCACTACATCTCTACATCACTACATCTCTACATCACTACATCTCTACATCTCTACATCTACATCACTACATCACTACATCTCTACATCTCTACATCACTACATCACTACATCACTACATCACTACATCACTACATCTCTACATCACTACATCTATCTGATACATCTCTACATCACTACATCACTACATCACTACATCTCTACATCACTACATCTATCTGATACATCTCTACATCACTACATCACTACATCTCTACATCTCTACATCACTACATCTCTACATCACTACATCTCTACATCTCTACATCACTACATCTCTACATCACTACATCACTACATCTCTACATCTCTACATCACTACATCACTACATCTCTACATCACTACATCTCTACATCACTACATCCTACATTACTACATCACTACATCTCTACATCACTACATCTCTACATCACTACATCACTACATCTCTACATCTCTACATCACTACATCACTACATCACTACATCTCTACATCACTACATCACTACATCACTACATCACTACATCTCTACATCACTACATCTATCTGATACATCTCTACATCACTACATCACTACATCACTACATCACTACATCTCTACATCTCTACATCACTACATCACTACATCTCTACATCACTACATCTATCTGATACATCTCTACATCACTACATCACTACATCACTACATCACTACATCTCTACATCTCTACATCACTACATCACTACATCACTACATCTATCTGATACATCTCTACATCACTACATCACTACATCACTACATCACTACATCTCTACATCACTACATCTACTGATACATCTCTACATCACTACATCACTACATCACTACATCTCTACATCACTACATCTCTACATCTCTACATCTCTACATCACTACATCTCTACATCTCTACATCACTACATCACTACATCACTACATCACTACATCTCTACATCACTACATCTCTACATCTCTACATCACTACATCTATCTGATACATCTCTACATCTCTACATCACTACATCTCTACATCTCTACATCTCTACATCACTACATCACTACATCACTACATCACTACATCACTACATCTCTACATCACTACATCTCTACATCACTACATCACTACATCTCTACATCACTACATCTCTACATCTCTACATCACTACATCACTACATCACTACATCACTACATCACTACATCTCTACATCTCTACATCACTACATCTCTACATCACTACATCACTACATCTCTACATCACTACATCACTACATCTCTACATCACTACATCACTACATCACTACATCACTACATCTCTACATCACTACATCACTACATCACTACATCTCTACATCACTACATCTCTACATCACTACATCTACATCACTACATCTCTACATCACTACATCACTACATCTCTACATCACTACATCACTACATCACTACATCTCTACATCACTACATCTCTACATCACTACATCTCTACATCACTACATCTCTACATCTCTACATCACTACATCTCTACATCTCTACATCACTACATCTATCTGATACATCTCTACATCTCTACATCTCTACATCACTACATCTCTACATCTCTACATCACTACATCTATCTGATACATCTCTACATCTCTACATCACTACATCTCTACATCTCTACATCACTACATCTCTACATCACTACATCTCTACATCACTACATCTCTACATCTCTACATCACTACATCTCTACATCACTACATCACTACATCATCTGATACATCTCTACATCTCTACATCCTACATCACTACATCTCTACATCTCTACATCACTACATCTATCTGATACATCTCTACATCTCTACATCACTACATCTCTACATCTCTACATCACTACATCTCTACATCACTACATCTCTACATCACTACATCTCTACATCTCTACATCACTACATCATCTGATACATCTCTACATCACTACATCTCTACATCTCTACATCACTACATCACTACATCTCTACATCACTACATCTATCTGATACATCTCTACATCTCTACATCACTACATCTCTACATCACTACATCTATCTGATACATCTCTACATCTCTACATCTCTACATCTCTACATCACTACATCTCTACATCTCTACATCACTACATCTCTACATCACTACATCTCTACATCACTACATCTCTACATCTCTACATCACTACATCTCTACATCTATCTGATACATCTCTACATCTCTACATCACTACATCTCTACATCACTACATCTCTACATCTCTACATCACTACATCTATCTGATACATCTCTACATCTCTACATCACTACATCTCTACATCTCTACATCACTACATCTCTACATCACTACATCTCTACATCACTACATCTCTACATCTCTACATCACTACATCTCTACATCTCTACATCACTACATCTATCTGATACATCTCTACATCACTACATCACTACATCTCTACATCACTACATCACTACATCACTACATCTCTACATCTCTACATCACTACATCACTACATCTCTACATCACTACATCACTACATCTCTACATCACTACATCACTACATCTACTATACATCTCTACATCTCTACATCACTACATCTATCTGATACATCTCTACATCTCTACATCACTACATCTCTACATCACTACATCTCTACATCTCTACATCACTACATCACTACATCTCTACATCACTACATCTCTACATCACTACATCTCTACATCACTACATCTCTACATCACTACATCTCTACATCACTACATCTCTACATCACTACATCTCTACATCTCTACATCACTACATCTCTACATCTCTACATCACTACATCTACTGATACATCTCTACATCTCTACATCACTACATCTCTACATCTCTACATCACTACATCTCTACATCACTACATCTCTACATCACTACATCTACATCTATCTGATACATCTCTACATCACTACATCTCTACATCTCTACATCACTACATCTATCTGATACATCTCTACATCACTACATCACTACATCTCTACATCACTACATCACTACATCACTACATCACTACATCTCTACATCACTACATCTCTACATCACTACATCACTACATCTCTACATCACTACATCACTACATCTATCTGATACATCTCTACATCTCTACATCACTACATCATCTACATCTCTACATCACTACATCTATCTGATACATCTCTACATCTCTACATCACTACATCTCTACATCACTACATCACTACATCTCTACATCACTACATCTCTACATCACTACATCTCTACATCTCTACATCACTACATCTCTACATCACTACATCTATCTGATCACTCATCTCTACATCACTACATCATCATACATCTCTACATCTCTACATCACTACATCTCTACATCACTACATCACTACATCTCTACATCACTACATCTCTACATCACTACATCTCTACATCTCTACATCACTACATCTCTACATCTCTACATCACTACATCTATCTGATACATCTCTACATCTCTACATCTCTACATCACTACATCTCTACATCTCTACATCACTACATCTCTACATCTATCTGATACATCTCTACATCACTACATCCTACATCTCTACATCTCTACATCACTACATCTCTACATCTACTATACATCTCTACATCACTACATCTCTACATCACTACATCACTACATCTCTACATCACTACATCTATCTGATACATCTCTACATCACTACATCACTACATCACTACATCTCTACATCACTACATCACTACATCACTACATCACAACATCTCTACATCTCTACATCACTACATCTCTACATCTACTACATCACTACATCACTACATCACTACATCACTACATCTCTACATCTCTACATCACTACATCTCTACATCTCTACATCACTACATCTATCTGATACATCACTACATCACTACATCTCTACATCACTACATCTCTACATCACTACATCTCTACATCACTACATCACTACATCTCTACATCACTACATCACTACATCACTACATCACTACATCACTACATCTCTACATCTCTACATCACTACATCTCTACATCACTACATCACTACATCTCTACATCACTACATCTCTACATCTCTACATCACTACATCACTACATCACTACATCACTACATCTCTACATCACTACATCTCTACATCACTACATCACTACATCTCTACATCACTACATCTCTACATCTCTACATCTCTACATCACTACATCTCTACATCACTACATCACTACATCTCTACATCACTACATCACTACATCACTACATCTCTACATCACTACATCTCTACATCACTACATCTCTACATCACTACATCTCTACATCTCTACATCACTACATCTCTACATCTCTCATCACTACATCTATCTGATACATCTCTACATCTCTACATCTCTACATCACTACATCTCTACATCTCTACATCACTACATCTATCTGATACATCTCTACATCTCTACATCACTACATCTCTACATCTCTACATCACTACATCTCTACATCACTACATCTCTACATCACTACATCTCTACATCTCTACATCACTACATCTCTACATCTCTACATCACTACATCTATCTGATACATCTCTACATCTCTACATCTCTACATCACTACATCTCTACATCTCTACATCACTACATCTATCTGATACATCTCTACATCTCTACATCACTACATCCTACATCTCTACATCACTACATCTCTACATCACTACATCTCTACATCACTACATCTCTACATCTCTACATCACTACATCTATCTGATACATCTCTACATCACTACATCTCTACATCTCTACATCACTACATCACTACATCTCTACATCACTACATCTATCTGATACATCTCTACATCTCTACATCACTACATCTATCTGATACATCTCTACATCTCTACATCACTACATCTATCTGATACATCTCTACATCTCTACATCACTACATCTATCTGATACATCTCTACATCTCTACATCACTACATCACTACATCTCTACATCACTACATCTACTGATACATCTCTACATCACTACATCACTACATCACTACATCACTACATCTCTACATCTCTACATCACTACATCACTACATCACTACATCTATCTGATACATCTCTACATCACTACATCACTACATCACTACATCACTACATCTCTACATCACTACATCTACTGATACATCTCTACATCACTACATCACTACATCACTACATCTCTACATCACTACATCTCTACATCTCTACATCTCTACATCACTACATCTCTACATCTCTACATCACTACATCACTACATCACTACATCACTACATCTCTACATCACTACATCTCTACATCTCTACATCACTACATCTATCTGATACATCTCTACATCTCTACATCACTACATCTCTACATCTCTACATCTCTACATCACTACATCACTACATCACTACATCACTACATCACTACATCTATCTGATACATCTCTACATCTCTACATCACTACATCACTACATCTCTACATCACTACATCTCTACATCTCTACATCACTACATCACTACATCACTACATCACTACATCACTACATCTCTACATCTCTACATCACTACATCTCTACATCACTACATCACTACATCTCTACATCACTACATCTCTACATCTCTACATCACTACATCACTACATCACTACATCACTACATCTCTACATCACTACATCTCTACATCACTACATCACTACATCTCTACATCACTACATCTCTACATCTCTACATCTCTACATCACTACATCTCTACATCACTACATCACTACATCTCTACATCACTACATCACTACATCACTACATCTCTACATCACTACATCTCTACATCACTACATCTCTACATCACTACATCTCTACATCTCTACATCACTACATCTCTACATCTCTGCATCACTACATCTATCTGATACATCTCTACATCTCTACATCACTACATCTCTACATCTCTACATCACTACATCTATCTGATACATCTCTACATCTCTACATCACTACATCTCTACATCTCTACATCACTACATCTCTACATCACTACATCTCTACATCACTACATCTCTACATCTCTACATCACTACATCTCTACATCTCTGCATCACTACATCTATCTGATACATCTCTACATCTCTACATCTCTACATCACTACATCTCTACATCTCTACATCACTACATCTATCTGATACATCTCTACATCTCTACATCACTACATCTCTACATCTCTACATCACTACATCTCTACATCACTACATCTCTACATCACTACATCTCTACATCTCTACATCACTACATCTATCTGATACATCTCTACATCACTACATCTCTACATCTCTACATCACTACATCACTACATCTCTACATCACTACATCTATCTGATACATCTCTACATCTCTACATCACTACATCTCTACATCACTACATCTATCTGATACATCTCTACATCTCTACATCTCTACATCTCTACATCACTACATCTCTACATCTCTACATCACTACATCTCTACATCACTACATCTCTACATCACTACATCTCTACATCTCTACATCACTACATCTCTACATCTATCTGATACATCTCTACATCTCTACATCACTACATCTCTACATCACTACATCTCTACATCTCTACATCACTACATCTATCTGATACATCTCTACATCTCTACATCACTACATCTCTACATCTCTACATCACTACATCTCTACATCACTACATCTCTACATCACTACATCTCTACATCTCTACATCACTACATCTCTACATCTCTACATCACTACATCTATCTGATACATCTCTACATCACTACATCACTACATCTCTACATCACTACATCACTACATCACTACATCTCTACATCTCTACATCACTACATCACTACATCTCTACATCACTACATCACTACATCTCTACATCACTACATCACTACATCATCATACATCTCTACATCTCTACATCACTACATCTATCTGATACATCTCTACATCTCTACATCACTACATCTCTACATCACTACATCTCTACATCTCTACATCACTACATCACTACATCACTACATCTCTACATCACTACATCTCTACATCACTACATCTCTACATCACTACATCTCTACATCACTACATCTCTACATCACTACATCTCTACATCTCTACATCACTACATCTCTACATCTCTACATCACTACATCTATCTGATACATCTCTACATCTCTACATCACTACATCTCTACATCTCTACATCACTACATCTCTACATCACTACATCTCTACATCACTACATCTACATCTATCTGATACATCACTACATCACTACATCTCTACATCTCTACATCACTACATCTATCTGATACATCTCTACATCACTACATCACTACATCTCTACATCACTACATCACTACATCACTACATCTCTACATCTCTACATCACTACATCTCTACATCACTACATCACTACATCTCTACATCACTACATCACTACATCTATCTGATACATCTCTACATCTCTACATCACTACATCTATCTGATACATCTCTACATCTCTACATCACTACATCTATCTGATACATCTCTACATCTCTACATCACTACATCTCTACATCACTACATCACTACATCTCTACATCACTACATCTCTACATCACTACATCTCTACATCTCTACATCACTACATCTCTACATCACTACATCTATCTGATACATCTCTACATCTCTACATCACTACATCTATCTGATACATCTCTACATCTCTACATCACTACATCTCTACATCACTACATCACTACATCTCTACATCACTACATCTCTACATCACTACATCTCTACATCTCTACATCAATACATCTCTACATCTCTACATCACTACATCTATCTGATACATCTCTACATCTCTACATCTCTACATCACTACATCTCTACATCTCTACATCACTACATCTCTACATCTATCTGATACATCTCTACATCACTACATCTCTACATCTCTACATCTCTACATCACTACATCTCTACATCTATCTGATACATCTCTACATCACTACATCTCTACATCACTACATCACTACATCTCTACATCACTACATCTATCTGATACATCTCTACATCACTACATCACTACATCACTACATCTCTACATCACTACATCACTACATCACTACATCACAACATCTCTACATCTCTACATCACTACATCTCTACATCTACTACATCACTACATCACTACATCACTACATCACTACATCTCTACATCTCTACATCACTACATCTCTACATCTCTACATCACTACATCTATCTGATACATCACTACATCACTACATCTCTACATCACTACATCTCTACATCACTACATCTCTACATCACTACATCACTACATCTCTACATCACTACATCACTACATCACTACATCACTACATCACTACATCTCTACATCACTACATCACTACATCTCTACATCACTACATCACTACATCTCTACATCACTACATCTCTACATCACTACATCACTACATCACTACATCACTACATCACTACATCTCTACATCACTACATCTCTACATCACTACATCACTACATCTCTACATCACTACATCTCTACATCTCTACATCTCTACATCACTACATCTCTACATCACTACATCACTACATCTCTACATCACTACATCACTACATCACTACATCTCTACATCACTACATCTCTACATCACTACATCACTACATCACTACATCTCTACATCTCTACATCACTACATCTCTACATCTCTGCATCACTACATCTATCTGATACATCTCTACATCTCTACATCTCTACATCACTACATCTCTACATCTCTACATCACTACATCTATCTGATACATCTCTACATCTCTACATCACTACATCTCTACATCTCTACATCACTACATCTCTACATCACTACATCTCTACATCACTACATCTCTACATCTCTACATCACTACATCTCTACATCTCTGCATCACTACATCTATCTGATACATCTCTACATCTCTACATCTCTACATCACTACATCTCTACATCTCTACATCACTACATCTATCTGATACATCTCTACATCTCTACATCACTACATCTCTACATCTCTACATCACTACATCTCTACATCACTACATCTCTACATCACTACATCTCTACATCTCTACATCACTACATCTATCTGATACATCTCTACATCACTACATCTCTACATCTACATCACTACATCACTACATCTACATCACTACATCTATCTGATACATCTCTACATCTCTACATCACTACATCTATCTGATACATCTCTACATCTCTACATCACTACATCTACTACATCTCTACATCTCTACATCACTACATCTATCTGATACATCTCTACATCTCTACATCACTACATCTCTACATCACTACATCTATCTGATACATCTCTACATCTCTACATCACTACATCTCTACATCTCTACATCACTACATCTCTACATCACTACATCTCTACATCACTACATCTCTACATCTCTACATCACTACATCTCTACATCTATCTGATACATCTCTACATCTCTACATCACTACATCTCTACATCACTACATCTCTACATCTCTACATCACTACATCTATCTGATACATCTCTACATCTCTACATCACTACATCTCTACATCTCTACATCACTACATCTCTACATCACTACATCTCTACATCACTACATCTCTACATCTCTACATCACTACATCTCTACATCTCTACATCACTACATCTATCTGATACATCTCTACATCACTACATCACTACATCTCTACATCACTACATCACTACATCACTACATCTCTACATCTCTACATCACTACATCACTACATCTCTACATCACTACATCACTACATCACTACATCACTACATCACTACATCTCTACATCTACTACATCTCTACATCTC
The DNA here is from genome assembly GCA_036324595.1 of Champsocephalus gunnari. Taxonomy (NCBI): domain Eukaryota; kingdom Metazoa; phylum Chordata; class Actinopteri; order Perciformes; family Channichthyidae; genus Champsocephalus; species Champsocephalus gunnari. The sequence continues at coordinate 79,870 of CM070432.1, read as the reverse complement.
TACATCACTACATCTATCTGATACATCTCTACATCTCTACATCACTACATCTCTACATCACTACATCACTACATCTCTACATCACTACATCTCTACATCACTACATCTCTACATCTCTACATCACTACATCTCTACATCTCTACATCACTACATCATCTATACATCTCTACATCACTACATCTCTACATCTCTACATCACTACATCTCTACATCACTACATCTCTACATCACTACATCTACATCATCTGATACATCACTACATCACTACATCACTACATCTCTACATCTCTACATCACTACATCTATCTGATACATCTCTACATCACTACATCACTACATCTCTACATCACTACATCACTACATCACTACATCTCTACATCTCTACATCACTACATCTCTACATCACTAAATCACTACATCTCTACATCACTACATCACTACATCATCTATACATCTCTACATCTCTACATCACTACATCTATCTGATACATCTCTACATCTCTACATCACTACATCTATCTGATACATCTCTACATCTCTACATCACTACATCTCTACATCACTACATCACTACATCTCTACATCACTACATCTCTACATCACTACATCTCTACATCTCTACATCACTACATCTCTACATCACTACATCATCATACATCTCTACATCTCTACATCACTACATCTATCTGATACATCTCTACATCTCTACATCACTACATCTCTACATCACTACATCACTACATCTCTACATCACTACATCTCTACATCACTACATCTCTACATCTCTACATCAATACATCTCTACATCTCTACATCACTACATCTATCGATACATCTCTACATCTCTACATCTCTACATCACTACATCTCTACATCTCTACATCACTACATCTCTACATCTATCGATACATCTCTACATCACTACATCTCTACATCTCTACATCTCTACATCACTACATCTCTACATCTATCTGATACATCTCTACATCACTACATCTCTACATCACTACATCACTACATCTCTACATCACTACATCTATCTGATACATCTCTACATCACTACATCACTACATCACTACATCTCTACATCACTACATCACTACATCACTACATCACAACATCTCTACATCTCTACATCACTACATCTCTACATCTCTACATCACTACATCACTACATCACTACATCACTACATCTCTACATCTCTACATCACTACATCACTACATCTCTACATCACTACATCTATCTGATACATCACTACATCACTACATCTCTACATCACTACATCACTACATCACTACATCTCTACATCACTACATCACTACATCTCTACATCACTACATCTCTACATCACTACATCTCTACATCACTACATCTCTACATCACTACATCTCTACATCTCTACATCACTACATCACTACATCACTACATCTCTACATCACTACATCACTACATCTCTACATCACTACATCACTACATCTCTACATCACTACATCTCTACATCACTACATCACTACATCACTACATCTCTACATCACTACATCTCTACATCTCTACATCACTACATCTCTACATCACTACATCTCTACATCACTACATCTCTACATCACTACATCTCTACATCTCTACATCACTACATCTCTACATCTCTACATCACTACATCACTACATCACTACATCACTACATCTCTACATCACTACATCACTACATCACTACATCTCTACATCACTACATCTCTACATCTCTACATCACTACATCACTACATCACTACATCTCTACATCACTACATCTCTACATCACTACATCACTACATCACTACATCTCTACATCTCTACATCACTACATCACTACATCACTACATCTATCTGATACATCTCTACATCACTACATCACTACATCACTACATCACTACATCACTACATCTCTACATCTCTACATCACTACATCACTACATCACTACATCTATCTGATACATCTCTACATCACTACATCACTACATCACTACATCACTACATCACTACATCTCTACATCACTACATCTCTACATCACTACATCTACTGATACATCTCTACATCACTACATCACTACATCTCTACATCACTACATCTCTACATCTCTACATCTCTACATCACTACATCTCTACATCTCTACATCACTACATCTCTACATCTATCTGATACATCTCTACATCACTACATCACTACATCACTACATCACTACATCTCTACATCACTACATCACTACATCTCTACATCTCTACATCACTACATCACTACATCACTACATCTCTACATCACTACATCACTACATCTATCTGATACATCTCTACATCACTACATCACTACATCACTACATCACTACATCAC
>CM070432.1:22500-70000 GCA_036324595.1 Champsocephalus gunnari | reverse complement strand
AGGCGAGGGTCCGGAACATCGACATGTCTGAGTTGCTTCACGAGTCAGTGTGATATTGAAGCAGCTGCAGCTTTATCAGCGTCTGCCTGTCGTCAGCAGCCGACTGCCGATCAGACACAGAAAGCACAATTCATAAACAACAACATGTAACATGGAGCTAAACAGATACCCAGTAGATACTGAGGACAGCTGTGACGCTCCTCTGAGGCTGCATTTACAAATAAACAGATACCCAGTAGACACTGAGGACAGCTGTGACGCTCCTCTGAGGCTGCATTTACAAATAAACAGATACCCAGTAGACACTGAGGACAGCTGTGACGCTCCTCTGAGGCTGCATTTACAAATAAACAGATACCCAGTAGACACTGAGGACAGCTGTGACGCTCCTCTCGGGCTGCATTTACAAATAAACAGATACCCAGTAGACACTGAGGACAGCTGTGACGCTCCTCTGGGGCTGCATTTACAAATAAACAGATACCCAGTAGACACTGAGGACAGCTGTGACGCTCCTCTGGGGCTGCATTTACAAATAAACAGATACCCAGTAGACACTGAGGACAGCTGTGACGCTCCTCTCGGGCTGCATTTACAAATAAACAGATACCCAGTAGACACTGAGGACAGCTGTGACGCTCCTCTGGGGCTGCATTTACAAATAAACAGATACCCAGTAGATACTGAGGACAGCTGTGACGCTCCTCTGAGGCTGCATTTACAAATAAACAGATACCCAGTAGATACTGAGGACAGCTGTGACGCTCCTCTGAGGCTGCATTTACAAATACATAATTAGCTTTGAAAATATGAGCATCTTGAAAGTGCTTCATTTGAGATGAATCAAATAAACAACCGGATCTCACACGACTGCTTCACGCCGCAGTGCGTGGTGGACTCACTGCGTTACATGTGCGTGACGGCACCACGCACATGTAACGCAGTGCGTGGTGGACTCACTGCGTTACATGTGCGTGGTGGACGCACTGCGTTACATGTGCGTGACGGCACCACGCACATGTAACGCAGTGCGTGGTGGACTCACTGCGTTACATGTGCGTGACGGCACCACGCACTGCGTTACATGTGCGTGACGGCACCACGCACACACCCCAATGTGAAGTGAATGAGCTTTTATCCTACAACACGTTTTTAAATCTACGTTACAGCGTGTAGTAACTCGCGGGAGGCTTCTTTTATTTTATTTGTATTCATAATAATTTTTATTTTTCGTCAGAATGTATTATGGTGCATTAGTTACGAATTTTTGTTCTCAAAAAACAGTGCATTGTGGGTAATGCAACTGTGATTTTTATTAGCTGAGTTAGTTTTTAAGGAAGAGCTTCAGCTGTGTCCAATAGACTGTTCCCTTGAGTTAACGTTATTTAGAAGAACATTATATTCCGCTTTGATCCTGTCCTCTTTGTTGTATTACGGAGAGCAATGTGAGCGTCCATTCCCATTGGATAACGCAGGATTTTACCCCGGAAGTAAGTACTCCCCTGACTGTGAGTGATGTCACCGTGCTGTCTGCACCACTCATCGACTCAAACACACCGAGTGTCCTTGTTGAGTACACAACATCGATCGGTTTAAATTGTGAGCAATGCTTTTGTAATTTTCCCCTTCGATTCGGAGAAACAAACATGTGTTGAGTTTAGGATGGCCGAAGACACTACACTACCCAGAATCCTCAGTGGGACTCATCTGGGCAGGGTTCGGGGAAGAAGGAGAATATAAACATAGCTATTAAGATTAGAACACTAATATTGTTTAGAACTGATCCATACAACATGCTTGTGTTCATTACAAAAACATGTTACAACGTCTAAAAGTAAAGTTTCTGGATCCTTTTCAGCTGAGTTAGCTTGTAAGCTAATTTGCTAGCAGGCTGCCGGAGCAGCGCAACCGAACACCGTGTATCACGTGACGTAAATGCGAAGCCCTCCGTAGGCTAGACCGTCTCATTTCGGAAGCCGCTCGGTCCAGCCTACCCGGACTACGTGGACTGGGTCCTCCGTGGACCGCGTAGGCTGCGCACTCCGAAGGGTGCAGCCCCTGAATTGAGACACGGCCACAGTGTTGAAAACGACAACAGGATCTGCGGGCTTTTATTTTGAAGAGCCCGAGAGCTGCAGTGTACCGGAAGCAGAGAAGAAGAAGCTGGAGGTGTTATTGACAAAACCAGGTGAGATAAATATAACCAGCCCGACCCGTGCTAACTGTGCTAACCGTGCTAACTGTCCTTTCTATGGCTGTATCAGAGTGTGTGAACTGTAAGACTTTAGACAAACTATTCCATCAGATCAATATGAACAACAAACTAGCTTCAGGATGAGGTGATGTATCATTCATCATGTTATTAATGATACTGTCTGACCCTGAAGGCAGCATCTCCCTGATTCTGTGTTAGACCCTGAAGGCAGCATCTCCCTGATTCTGTGTTAGACCCTGAAGGCAGCATCTCCCTGATTCTGTGTTAGACCCTGAAGGCAGCATTTACCTGGTTCTGTGTTAGACATTGAAGGCAGCATCTCCCTGATTCTGTGCTAGACCCTGAAGGCAGCATCTCCCTGATTCTGTGTTAGACCCTGAAGGCAGCATCTCCCTGGTTCTGTGCTAGACCCTGAAGGCAGCATCTCCCTGATTCTGTGTTAGACCCTGAAGGCAGCATCTCCCTGATTCTGTGTTAGACCCTGAAGGCAGCATCTCCCTGATTCTGTGTTAGACCCTGAAGGCAGCATCTCCCTGATTCTGTGTTAGACCCTGAAGGCAGCATCTCCCTGATTCTGTGTTAGACCCTGAAGGCAGCATCTCCCTGGTTCTGTGTTAGACCCTGAATGCAGCATTTACCTGGTTCTGTGTTAGACATTGAAGGCAGCATCTCCCTGATTCTGTGCTAGACCCTGAAGGCAGCATCTCCCTGATTCTGTGTTAGACCCTGAAGGCAGCATCTCCCTGGTTCTGTGCTAGACCCTGAAGGCAGCATCTCCCTGATTCTGTGTTAGACCCTGAAGGCAGCATCTCCCTGGTTCTGTGTTAGACCCTGAAGGCAGCATCTCCCTGATTCTGTGTTAGACCCTGAAGGCAGCATCTCCCTGATTCTGTGTTAGACCCTGAAGGCAGCATCTCCCTGATTCTGTGTTAGACCCTGAAGGCAGCATCTCCCTGGTTCTGTGTTAGACCCTGAAGGCAGCATCTCCCTGGTTCTGTGTTGGACCCTGGAGGCAGCATCTTCCTGGTTCTGTGTTAGACCCTGAAGGCAGCATTTACCTGGTTCTGTGTTAGACCCTGAATGCAGCATGTCCCTGATTCTGTGTTAGACCCTGAAGGCAGCATTTACCTGGTTCTGTGTTAGACCCTGAAGCCAGCATTTACCTGGTTCTGTGTTAGACATTGAAGGCATTATCTCCATGGTTCTGTGTTGGACCCTGAAGGCAGCATCTCCCTGGTTCTGTGTTGGACCCTGAAGGCAGCATCTCCCTGGTTCTGTGTTGGACATTGAAGGCAACATTTACCTGGTTCTGTGTTAGACATTGAAGGCAGCATCTCCCTGGTTCTGTGTTGGACCATGAAGGCAGCATTTACCTGGTTCTGTGTTAGACCCTGAAGGCAGCATCTCCCTGGTTCTGTGTTGGACCATGAAGGCAGCATGTCCCTGGTTCTGTGTTGGACCCTGAAGGCAGCATCTCCCTGGTTCTGTGTTAGACCCTGAAGGCAGCATCTCCCTGGTTCTGTGTTAGACCCTGAAGGCAGCATCTCCCTGGTTCTGTGTTGGACCCTGAAGGCAGCATCTCCCTGGTTCTGTGTTAGACCCTGAATGCAGCATGTCCCTGATTCTGTGTTAGACCCTGAAGGCAGCATCTCCCTGGTTCTGTGTTGGACCATGAAGGCAGCATGTCCCTGGTTCTGTGTTGGACCCTGAAGGCAGCATCTCCCTGGTTCTGTGTTAGACCCTGAAGGCAGCATCTCCCTGGTTCTGTGTTAGACCCTGAAGGCAGCATCTCCCTGGTTCTGTGTTGGACCCTGAAGGCAGCATCTCCCTGGTTCTGTGTTAGACCCTGAATGCAGCATGTCCCTGATTCTGTGTTAGACCCTGAAGGCAGCATCTCCCAATCCAATGGGGTATTTCCATTGGATTTTTCAGGAGCTAACATGATGATGCTACAAGCTAAAGGATAATGCTAAAAGTTTACAGGAGCTAACATGATGATGCTACAAGCTAAAGGATAATGCTAAAAGTTTACTGGAGCTAACATGATGATAGTACAAGCTAAAGGATAATGCTAAAAGTTTACAGGAGCTAATGTGATGATAGTACAAGCTAAAGGATAATGCTAAAAGTTTACTGGAGCTAATGTGATGATGCTACAAGCTAAAGGATAATGCTAAAAGTTTACAGGAGCTAATGTGATGATGCTACAAGCTAAAGGATAATGCTAAAAGTTTACAGGAGCTAATGTGATGATGCTACAAGCTAAAGGATAATGCTAAAAGTTTACTGGAGCTAACATGATGATGCTACAAGCTAAAGGATAATGCTAAAAGCGTACAGAAGCTAATGTGATGATGCTACAAGCTAAAGGATAATGCTAAAAGTTTACAGGAGCTAACATGATGATGCTACAAGCTAAAGGATAATGCTAAAAGTTTACAGGAGCTAACATGATGATGCTACAAGCTAAAGGATAATGCTAAAAGCGTACAGAAGCTAATGTGATGATGCTACAAGCTAAAGGATAATGCTAAAAGCGTACAGGAGCTAACATGATGATGCTACAAGCTAAAGGATAATGCTAAAAGCGTACAGGAGCTAATGTGATGATGCTACAAGCTAAAGGATAATGCTAAAAGCGTACAGGAGCTAATGTGATGATGCTACAAGCTAAAGGATAATGCTAAAAGCTGACAGAAGCTAATGTGATGATGCTACAAGCTAAAGGATAATGCTAAAAGCTGACAGAAGCTAATGTGATGATGCTACAAGCTAAAGGATAATGCTAAAAGCTGACAGAAGCTAACATGATGATGCTACAAGCTAAAGGATAATGCTAAAAGCTGACAGAAGCTAATGTGATGATGCTACAAGCTAAAGGATAATGCCAAAAGCGTACAGGAGCTAACATGATGATGCTACAAGCTAAAGGATAATGCTAAAAGCTGACAGGAGCTAACATGATGATGCTACAAGCTAAAGGATAATGCTAAAAGCTGACAGAAGCTAATGTGATGATGCTACAAGCTAAAGGATAATGCTAAAAGTTGACAGAAGCTAATGTGATGATGCTACAAGCTAAAGGATAATGCTAAAAGTTGACAGAAGCTAATGTGATGATGCTACAAGCTAAAGGATAATGCTAAAAGCTGACAGAAGCTAACATGATGATGCTACAAGCTAAAGGATAATGCCAAAAGCGTACAGGAGCTAACATGATGATGCTACAAGCTAAAGGATAATGCTAAAAGCTGACAGGAGCTAACATGATGATGCTACAAGCGAAACGATAATGCTAAAAGCTGACAGAAGCTAACATGATGATGCTACAAGCGAAACGATAATGCTAAAAGTTGACAGAAGCTAATGTGATGATGCTACAAGCTAAAGGATAATGCTAAAAGTTGACAGAAGCTAATGTGATGATGCTACAAGCTAAAGGATAATGCTAAAAGTTGACAGAAGCTAATGTGATGATGCTACAAGCTAAAGGATAATGCTAAAAGTTTACAGGAGCTAACATGATGATGCTACAAGCTAAAGGATAATGCTAAGTTTACAAGAGCTAATGTGATGATGCTACAAGCTAAAGGATAATGCTAAAAGCTGACAGAAGCTAACATGATGATGCTACAAGCTAAAGGATAATGCTAAAAGTTGACAGAAGCTAATGTGATGATGCTACAAGCTAAAGGATAATGTTAAAAGCTGACAGAAGCTAATGTGATGATGCTACAAGCTAAAGGATAATGCAAACTAAAGGATAATGCTCAGGGTTTGTACGGTCATTGAAAACCTGGAAAGTCATGGAATTTCAAAATGCAAATTCCAGGCCCTGGAAACGTTTTGGAAAACAATATTTTTCCCAAAGTTTTGGAAAAGTCATGGACATTTTACTAAAGTTGCGTCAAATATAATTTACATTTTATCTAATCGCTGAAATAATCTGCGGTCGCGAGCTGTTCTGTGCCATCATGACGCGCATGGTGTTATTTTGTAATATATGAAGCGCGAGCTGTGAGCTCGAGTCTTCCTGCCTGACGGCTGAGCTCTGCTGCTCCGGGGTGAGGGTCAGCTACATTAGCTACGGTGTGTTCGTTAGCTGTGCGGAGTCACTGCGGCACAGACTGAGCCGCTGGTGAACAGCTGTTGGAACAGGCCGTTCAGGTGTTCAGAGCGGAGCGGCAGAGCGGCAGAGCTGATGTGAACTGAAACGCTTTTCTGTCGCAATATCATTAAGGAATCGTTGAGCTAGCTACATGTCACTATCCGCTAACGTTAGCTTTAGCCTTCGTTTTCTAATAGTTTTTTTCATAGGCGATAAACAGAGGTGGTATAAGTACAGATATGGTGCTAGAGTAAAAGTAGAAGTACTCAGATCGTGTACTTTAGTAGAAGTACTCAGATATTGTACTTAATAAAAGTATAGTACTCAGATCTTGTAGTCAAAGTAGAAGTACTCAGACCTTGTACTTGAGTAAAAGTAGAAGTACTCAGATCTGGTACTTGAGTAAAAGTAGAAGTACTCAGACCTTGTACTTGAGTAAAAGTAGAAGTACTCAGGTCTTATACTTTAGTAAAAGTAGAAGTACTCAGACCTTGTACTTGAGTAAAAGTGGAAGTACTCAGATCTGGTACTTGAGTAAAAGTAGAAGTACTCAGACCTTGTACTTGAGTAAAAGTAGAAGTACTCAGGTCTTGTACTTAGTAAAAGTAGAAGTACCAGAGTGTAGGAATACTCTGTTCCAGTAAAAGTACTGCATTCAAAATGTTCCTCAAGTGAAAGTAGAAAGTATTCTCATCTAAATATAGTGAAAGACAGTGAAAGTAGTCGTTGTGCAGATTGGTCCATTTCAGAATAATATATATATGTTTTATAATGATTGATCTTTAAAGTGTTCTCAAAGCTGGTGAAGGAGCAGCTAGTCTGAAGTACTTTGTAGACTGCAGGGTAGCTGGAGGAGGTGCAGCTAGTCTGAAGTACTTTGTAGACTGCAGGGTAGCTGGAGGAGGTGCAGCTAGTCTGAAGTACTTTGTAGACTGCAGGGTAGCTGGTGGAGGTGCAGCTAGTCTGAAGTACTTTGTAGACTGCAGGGTAGCTGGTGGAGGAGCAGCTAGTCTGAAGTACTTTGTAGACTGCAGGGTAGCTGGTGGAGGTGCAGCTAGTCTGAAGTACTTTGTAGACTGCAGGGTAGCTGGTGGAGGTGCAGCTAGTCTGAAGTACTTTGTAGACTGCAGGGTAGCTGGTGGAGGAGCAGCTAGTCTGAAGTACTTTGTAGACTGCAGGGTAGCTGGTGGAGGTGCAGCTAGTCTGAAGTACTTTGTAGACTGCAGGGTAGCTGGTGGAGGTGCAGCTAGTCTGAAGTACTTTGTAGACTGCAGGGTAGCTGGTGAAGGAGCAGCTAGTCTGAAGTACTTTGTAGACTGCAGGGTAGCTGGTGAAGGAGCAGCTAGTCTGAAGTACTTTGTAGACTGCAGGGTAGCTGGTGGAGGAGCAGCTAGTCTGAAGTACTTTGTAGACTGCAGGGTAGCTGGTGGAGGAGCAGCTAGTCTGAAGTACTTTGTAGACTGCAGGGTAGCTGGTGGAGGTGCAGCTAGTCTGAAGTACTTTGTAGACTGCAGGGTAGCTGGTGAAGGAGCAGCTAGTCTGAAGTACTTTGTAGACTGCAGGGTAGCTGGTGGAGGAGCAGCTAGTCTGAAGTACTTTGTAGACTGCAGGGTAGCTGGTGGAGGTGCAGCTAGTCTGAAGTACTTTGTAGACTGCAGGGTAGCTGGAGGAGGTGCAGCTAGTCTGAAGTACTTTGTAGACTGCAGGGTAGCTGGTGGAGGTGCAGCTAGTCTGAAGTACTTTGTAGACTGCAGGGTAGCTGGTGGAGGTGCAGCTAGTCTGAAGTACTTTGTAGACTGCAGGGTAGCTGGTGAAGGTGCAGCTAGTCTGAAGTACTTTGTAGACTGCAGGGTAGCTGGTGGAGGTGCAGCTAGTCTGAAGTACTTTGTAGACTGCAGGGTAGCTGGTGGAGGTGCAGCTAGTCTGAAGTACTTTGTAGACTGCAGGGTAGCTAGTGAAGGTGCAGCTAGTCTGAAGTACTTTGTAGACTGCAGGGTAGCTGGTGGAGGTGCAGCTAGTCTGAAGTACTTTGTAGACTGCAGGGTAGCTGGTGAAGGTGCAGCTAGTCTGAAGTACTTTGTAGACTGCAGGGTAGCTGGTGGAGGTGCAGCTAGTCTGAAGTACTTTGTAGACTGCAGGGTAGCTGGTGGATTTACTCCAGGTGGAACTAAAGTCTGATTCAACACTTGATTATATTTCACATCATTCATCTGTGAAGTAACTAAAGGTATTAATACATGCAGTGGAGGAGAAGTACACCATGTACCTCTGAACTGTAGAGGAGTAGAAGTACACCATGTACCTCTGAACTGTAGAGGAGTAGAAGTACACCATGTACCTCTGAACTGTAGAGGAGTAGAAGTACACCAAGTACCTCTGAACTGTAGAGGAGTAGAAGTACACCATGTACCTCTGAACTGTAGTGGAGTCGAAGTACACCATGTACCTCTGAACTGTAGAGGAGTAGAAGTACACCATGTACCACTGAACTGTAGAGGAGTCGAAGTACACCATGTACCTCTGAACTGTAGTGAGTAGAAGTACACCATGTACCTCTGAACTGTAGAGGAGTAGAAGTACACCATGTATCTCTGAACTGTAGAGGAGTAGAAGTACACCATGTACCTCTGAACTGTAGTGAGTAGAAGTACACCATGTACCTCTGAACTGTAGAGGAGTAGAAGTACACCATGTACCTCTGAACTGTAGAGGAGTAGAAGTACACCATGTATCTCTGAACTGTAGAGGAGTAGAAGTACACCATGTACCTCTGAACTGTAGAGGAGTAGAAGTACACCATGTATCTCTGAACTGTAGTGGAGTAGAAGTACACCATGTACCTCTGAACTGTAGTGGAGTAGAAGTACACCATGTACCTCTGAACTGTAGTGGAGTAGAAGTACACCATGTACCTCTGAACTGTAGAGGAGTAGAAGTACACCATGTACCACTGAACTGTAGAGGAGTAGAAGTACACCATGTACCTCTGAACTGTAGAGGAGTAGAAGTACACCATGTACCTCTGAACTGTAGTGGAGTAGAAGTACACCATGTACCTCTGAACTGTAGAGGAGTAGAAGTACACCATGTACCTCTGAACTGTAGAGAGTAGAAGTACACCATGTACCTCTGAACTGTAGTGGAGTAGAAGTACACCATGTACCTCTGAACTGTAGAGGAGTAGAAGTACACCATGTACCTCTGAACTGTAGTGGAGTAGAAGTACACCATGTACCTCTGAACTGTAGAGGAGTAGAAGTACACCATGTACCTCTGAACTGTAGTGGAGTAGAAGTACACCATGTACCTCTGAATTGTAGAGGAGTAGAAGTACACCATGTACCTCTGAACTGTAGAGGAGTAGAAGTACACCATGTACCTCTGAACTGCAGAGGAGTAGAAGAACAAAGTAGCAAAACATTGAAATACTTAATAAAGTACAAGTATCTCAAAATTGTACCCCCGTATATACTTGTTGAGTTCATGAACTTAGTTACTTCACACCAGTGGCTTTACAGATAGAAAGACTCAGCCTTGCAGAGGCATGACAATACAGTGCTGCCAGAATGATAAACTGACTGCTACACAATTAAAATAAATGCTTTTATATATTTCTATTTCTATGACTCTAAAATAAACTACAAAATAAATCATTTTCAGTGGTAATATGTTTTGGTCATGGAAAATGAGGTCATTGAGAAGTTATGGAAAAGTCATTGAAAATCATTGGTGAAAAAGTGTATGAACCCTGAATGCTAAAAGCGGCCAGGAGCTAATATGATGATGCTACAAGCTAATAACTTAATGCTACAAGCTAATGGGTATGCTTACATGATAATGCTACAAGCTAAAGGATATGCTAACATGATAATGCTACAAGCTAAAGGATATGCTAACATGATAATGCTACAAGCTAAAGGGTATGCTTACATAATAATGCTACAAGCTAAAGGGTATGCTTACATAATAATGCTACAAGCTAAAGGATATGCTAACATGATAATGCTACAAGCTAAAGGGTATGCTTACATAATAATGCTACAAGCTAAAGGGTATGCTTACATAATAATGCTACAAGCTAATGGGTATGCTTACATAATAATGCTACAAGCTAAAGGGTATGCTTACAAGATAATGCTTTATGCTAAAGAATATGCTAACATGATAATGCTACAAGCTAAAGGGTATGCTTACATAATAATGCTACAAGCTAAAGGATATGCTAACATGATAATGCTACAAGCTAAAGGGTATGCTTACATAATAATGCTACAAGCTAAAGGGTATGCTTACATAATAATGCTACAAGCTAATGGGTATGCTTACATAATAATGCTACAAGCTAAAGGGTATGCTTACAAGATAACGCTTTATGCTAAAGGATATGCTAACATGATAATGCTACAAGCTAAAGGCTATGCTAACATGATAATGCTACATGCTGTCCGCAGGTCAGAGGAACCCCCCTCCCCCAGCAGTAATGGCTCTGATCTCTCTTGAAGACCTCGAGGGATTGGACGAGGAGCAGCTGAACGATGACATCACTGAGGATCCTCAACCAATGGCTGAAGAGGAAGAAGACCGGCTGCTGACTCACTGGCAGGCGGTCGCCAGTACTCACCAGGTGTTAGTACCACCAGGTGAGGGGGGGGTGCCGAGTGCAAACCCCAAGTCTTACAGGGTTTGCTAGTCTGACAGTCTTAGACGGTATTAAGGCTGCTTTGGATCAGAAATCAGTTTGCATTGTTTGTTGACCTAGCCAACGCATTTGACTCTGTAGATCACCACGTTATGTCTAATGTTATGTTGGTGTCTCGTTTCGGTCATAATGTCCTTCCCCCGCTCAGAGACCCAGGTCGTCGCACGCATCTCTGCTCGTCTAGCTGACATCTCTCAGTGGATGTCCGCTCATCACCTCAAGCTCAACCGCGACAAAACTGAAGTGCTTTTCTTTCCGGGAAAAGATTGTCCCTCTCTTGACCTGACGATCAACATCGGCCCCTCTGTTGTTTCCCCGACTCAGACTGCAAGGACTCTGGGTGTGACCCTGGATAACAACCTGTCCTTCACTGCAAACATCGCTGCTCCAACCCGCTGCTGCAGATACACGCTCTCCAGCATCAGGAGGACGCGTCCCCAGCTGACCCAGAGAGCCACGCAGGTTCTGGTCCAGGCTCTCGTCACCTCACTAGACTACTGCAGCTCCCTCCTGCTGGTCTGCCTGCATGTGCCCTCCGACCTCTCTCACCCAGAATGCAGCGGCTCGTCTGGTCTTCAACCTTCCTGAATGTTCCACACCACGCCGCTCCTCCGCTCCCTCCACTGGCTTCCGGTAACTGCTAGAATCCACTTCAAGACCCTGGTGCTTGCGTACCATGCTGCGAATGGATCTGGCCCTTCCTACATCCAGGACATGGTTAAACCGTGCACCCCAGCACGTGCACTCCGCTCTGCATCAGCCAGACGGCTCGCTGCTCCCTCGCTGCGAGGGGGACCCAAGTTCCCATCAGCAGGAACACGTGGGTTTGCTGTCCTGGCTCCAAGATGGTGGAATGAGCTCCCATTGACATCAGGACAGCAGAAAGCTCACACACCTTCCGGACTGAAGCTCATCTCTCTCGACTCCACCTCGAGGATAGAACTACTAACAAAGCACTTATATACTAACAAAGCTCTTATATACTAACAAAGCACTTATATACTAACAAAGGACTGGCTCCTCTAAAGCCAGCTGAGTAGCACTTGAAATGCTTGGCTCTATGAAACCTGATGTACTTTATGATTCTGTTTTCTTCAGGTTGTGTCTTCCTGGTCGAACGCACTTATTGTGAGTCGCTCTGGATAAAAGCCTCAGCTAAATGCAATGTAAAGTAATGTAATGTAATAATGCTGGTTTCAGAGTTATCTAAGCGACCGTACTCAATGCGTCAGGCTGGGTAGGACTGTCTCTGAGCCTGTCACCTCGGAGAAGGGAGTTCCACAGGGCTCTATTTTGGGGCCTTTGCTCTTTTTATTATATGTAAACAATATTTGTAATCAGATGCAATTTTCGACCTATCAGATGTGTGCTGATGACACTATTGTATACTCATGTGCTCCTTCTCTGGATATGGCCGTTTCCATTTAAAATCTGATGTCTTCACGCTGCAGCGCTTCTTGATTCCAAACTGCTTTCGAACCGTAAGGAAACCAAAGCAATGCTCTTTGCTCCCAAGTCAGCGTCCTCTTGCCTCTCCATTCACACCCTTGATGTCGTCTCTGTTGAGTTTGTCGATACCTACAGATATCTGGCTTCTGGTTGGACAGTAATCTGACCTTCAAACACCATGTGGAAGTTCTATCAAAGACATTGAAATTCACTCTCGGCTCCTTTACAGACTTAAATGTTGTTTTTCAATTTCATCCCGTAAAAAGGTTGGTCTCTGGCTTATTCCTGTCCCAGCTGGACTACGGTGACACCCAGTGGCACAGCCCCACCTAGTGTCAGCAGAACATATTACAAATAATGATTACAAAAAAATGCAAAAAATAAATTAAAAACAATATAAAATATATTTGAAGGTCATGTTTGATCGTCTGATTCGCCTCACTGCTGTTTCAGTCTGAGCCCTTCTGATGCGGGTCTTCAGTCTGAGCTCTTCTGATGCGGGTCTTCAGTCTGAGCCCTTCTGATGCGGGTCTTCAGTCTGAGCCCTTCTGATGCGGGTCTTCAGTCTGAGCTCTTCTGATGCGGGTCTTCAGTCTGTGCTCTTCTGATGCGGGTCTTCAGTCTGTGCTCTTCTGATGCGGGTCTTCAGTCTGTGCTCTTCTGATGCGGGTCTTCAGTCTGAGCTCTTCTGATGCGGGTCTTCAGTCTGAGCCCTTCTGATGCGGGTCTTCAGTCTGAGCCCTTCTGATGCGGGTCTTCAGTCTGAGCTCTTCTGATGCGGGTCTTCAGTCTGTGCTCTTCTGATGCGGGTCTTCAGTCTGTGCTCTTCTGATGCGGGTCTTCAGTCTGTGCTCTTCTGATGCGGGTCTACAGTCTGTGCTCTTCTGATGCGGGTCTTCAGTCTGTGCTCTTCTGATGCGGGTCTACAGTCTGTGCTCTTCTGATGCGGGTCTACAGTCTGTGCTCTTCTGATGCGGGTCTACAGTCTGTGCTCTTCTGATGCGGGTCTACAGTCTGTGCTCTTCTGATGCGGGTCTTCAGTCTGTGCTCTTCTGATGCGGGTCTACAGTCTGTGCTCTTCTGATGCGGGTCTACAGTCTGTGCTCTTCTGATGCGGGTCTACAGTCTGTGCTCTTCTGATGCGTGTCTACAGTCTGTGCTCTTCTGATGCGGGTCTTCAGTCTGTGCTCTTCTGATGCGGGTCTACAGTCTGTGCTCTTCTGATGCGGGTCTACAGTCTGAGCTCTTCTGATGCGGGTCTACAGTCTGTGCTCTTCTGATGCGGGTCTACAGTCTGTGCTCTTCTGATGCGGGTCTACAGTGTGTGCTCTTCTGATGCGTGTCTACAGTCTGTGCTCTTCTGATGCGGGTCTACAGTCTGTGCTCTTCTGATGCGGGTCTACAGTCTGTGCTCTTCTGATGCGGGTCTACAGTCTGTGCTCTTCTGATGCGGGTCTACAGTCTGTGCTCTTCTGATGCGGGTCTACAGTCTGAGCTCTTCTGATGCGGGTCTTCAGTCTGTGCTCTTCTGATGCGGGTCTACAGTCTGTGCTCTTCTGATGCGGGTCTACAGTCTGTGCTCTTCTGATGCGGGTCTACAGTCTGTGCTCTTCTGATGCGGGTCTACAGTCTGTGCTCTTCTGATGCGGGTCTACAGTCTGTGCTCTTCTGATGCGGGTCTACAGTCTGTGCTCTTCTGATGCGTGTCTTCAGTCTGTGCTCTTCTGATGCGGGTCTACAGTCTGTGCTCTTCTGATGCGGGTCTTCAGTCTGTGCTCTTCTGATGCGGGTCTACAGTCTGTGCTCTTCTGATGCGGGTCTACAGTCTGTGCTCTTCTGATGCGTGTCTACAGTCTGTGCTCTTCTGATGCGGGTCTACAGTGTGTGCTCTTCTGATGCGGGTCTACAGTCTGTGCTCTTCTGATGCGGGTCTACAGTCTGTGCTCTTCTGATGCGGGTCTACAGTCTGTGCTCTTCTGATGCGGGTCTACAGTCTGTGCTCTTCTGATGCGGGTCTTCAGTCTGTGCTCTTCTGATGCGGGTCTACAGTCTGTGCTCTTCTGATGCGTGTCTACAGTCTGTGCTCTTCTGATGCGGGTCTACAGTCTGTGCTCTTCTGATGCGGGTCTACAGTGTGTGCTCTTCTGATGCGGGTCTTCAGTCTGTGCTCTTCTGATGCGGGTCTTCAGTCTGTGCTCTTCTGATGCGGGTCTTCAGTCTGTGCTCTTCTGATGCGGGTCTACAGTCTGTGCTCTTCTGATGCGGGTCTTCAGTCTGTGCTCTTCTGATGCGTGTCTACAGTCTGTGCTCTTCTGATGCGGGTCTTCAGTCTGTGCTCTTCTGATGCGTGTCTACAGTCTGTGCTCTTCTGATGCGTGTCTACAGTCTGTGCTCTTCTGATGCGGGTCTTCAGTCTGTGCTCTTCTGATGCGTGTCTACAGTCTGTGCTCTTCTGATGCGTGTCTACAGTCTGTGCTCTTCTGATGCGTGTCTACAGTCTGTGCTCTTCTGATGCGGGTCTACAGTGTGTGCTCTTCTGATGCGGGTCTACAGTCTGTGCTCTTCTGATGCGGGTCTACAGTCTGTGCTCTTCTGATGCGGGTCTACAGTCTGTGCTCTTCTGATGCGGGTCTACAGTCTGTGCTCTTCTGATGCGGGTCTTCAGTCTGTGCTCTTCTGATGCGGGTCTACAGTCTGTGCTCTTCTGATGCGTGTCTACAGTCTGTGCTCTTCTGATGCGGGTCTACAGTCTGTGCTCTTCTGATGCGGGTCTACAGTGTGTGCTCTTCTGATGCGGGTCTTCAGTCTGTGCTCTTCTGATGCGGGTCTTCAGTCTGTGCTCTTCTGATGCGGGTCTTCAGTCTGTGCTCTTCTGATGCGGGTCTACAGTCTGTGCTCTTCTGATGCGGGTCTTCAGTCTGTGCTCTTCTGATGCGTGTCTACAGTCTGTGCTCTTCTGATGCGGGTCTTCAGTCTGTGCTCTTCTGATGCGTGTCTACAGTCTGTGCTCTTCTGATGCGTGTCTACAGTCTGTGCTCTTCTGATGCGGGTCTTCAGTCTGTGCTCTTCTGATGCGTGTCTACAGTCTGTGCTCTTCTGATGCGTGTCTACAGTCTGTGCTCTTCTGATGCGTGTCTACAGTCTGTGCTCTTCTGATGCGGGTCTACAGTCTGTGCTCTTCTGATGCGGGTCTTCAGTCTGTGCTCTTCTGATGCGTGTCTACAGTCTGTGCTCTTCTGATGCGTGTCTACAGTCTGTGCTCTTCTGATGCGGGTCTTCAGTCTGTGCTCTTCTGATGCGTGTCTACAGTCTGTGCTCTTCTGATGCGTGTCTACAGTCTGTGCTCTTCTGATGCGTGTCTTCAGTCTGTGCTCTTCTGATGCGGGTCTTCAGTC
Organism: Champsocephalus gunnari; assembly: GCA_036324595.1. NCBI lineage: Eukaryota > Metazoa > Chordata > Actinopteri > Perciformes > Channichthyidae > Champsocephalus > Champsocephalus gunnari. The sequence continues at coordinate 54,134 of CM070432.1, read as the reverse complement.
TGTGCTCTTCTGATGCGGGTCTACAGTCTGTGCTCTTCTGATGCGGGTCTACAGTCTGTGCTCTTCTGATGCGGGTCTACAGTCTGTGCTCTTCTGATGCGGGTCTTCAGTCTGTGCTCTTCTGATGCGGGTCTACAGTCTGTGCTCTTCTGATGCGGGTCTACAGTCTGTGCTCTTCTGATGCGGGTCTACAGTGAGCCTGTTGAGCTGTTCAGAGCCATGTGGGACAGCCCCTCCCTCTCCCCGTCTACCCCAGGGGTCTGCAACCTTTTTGACCAAAAGAGCCATTTTGCTCCTTGTTTGTCTGTAGCCGCAAAACACATTTCATAGTTTGTTGTTGTTGTATCAGACAACAAACTACAGTTTAATCATGTAGTAGGCTATTTATTACATGATGTAAAACTGTTAACCTCTAATAAGAAACAAAGAACTCCTATAAGGAGAATTAAAAATAATACACAGGCCTACTTTAAAATAAGTGAACCGCAGCACTCGGGGAGTCTGCGCCTCCACCAGCTGCCCTGCAGGAGGGGACGCTTATTATTAAATGGGCCCACTTTGAAATAAATGAAACACATCTGCACCCTCAAAAGAGTTAACGGAGAAACCAGCTCGAGTGCGCTGGAATCTGAAAATACACAACCGGAATATCTGCCCCTTCCTTCAGACTTGCTCACAGAGCCCCTCCCCCAACACACGGACGTGCACATGACCAATGAGCAGAGGGCTCAAAGGACCCCTGGTCTAACTGAGTGGCGACTAAAGACTACACTGCGCATGCTCAGAGTACTGCCCTCTACTGTCCTATACCACCAGGTGTTAGTACCACCAGGTGAGGGGGGGGACCACCAGGTGTTAGTACCACCAGGTGAGGGGGGGGGACCACCAGGTGTTAGTACCACCAGGTGAGGGGGGGGACCACCAGGTGTTAGTACCACCAGGTGAGGGGGGGGACCACCAGGTGAGGGGGGGGGACCACCAGGTGAGGGGGGGGGACCACCAGGTGTTAGTACCACCAGGTGAGGGGGGGGACCACCAGGTGTTAGTACCACCAGGTGAGGGGGGGGTGAACCACCAGGTGTTAGTACCACCAGGTGAGGGGGGGGACCACCAGGTGAGGGGGGGGGACCACCAGGTGTTAGTACCACCAGGTGAGGGGGGGGGGACCACCAGGTGTTAGTACCACCAGGTGAGGGGGGGCAACTACCAGGTGTTAGTACCACCAGGTGAGGGGGGGGACCACCAGGTGTTAGTACCACCAGGTGAGGGGGGGGTGCCATCAGGTGTTAGTACCACCAGGTGAGGGGGGGGACCACCAGGTGAGGGGGGGGACCACCAGGTGTTAGTACCACCAGGTGAGGGGGGGGTGCCACCAGGTGTTAGTACCACCAGGTGAGGGGGGGGGGACCACCAGGTGTTAGTACCACCAGGTGAGGGGGGGGTGCCACCAGGTGTTAGTACCACCAGGTGAGGGGGGGGAACCACCAGGTGTTAGTACCACCAGGTGAGGGGGGGGGACCACCAGGTGTTAGTACCACCAGGTGAGGGGGGGAACCACCAGGTGTTAGTACCACCAGGTGAGGGGGGGCAACAGCCAGGTGAGGGGGGGGAAACCACCAGGTGAGGGGGGGGCAACAGCCAGGTGAGGGGGGGGAAACCACCAGTTGGAGTGGGCGGGGCTTTATTGTGATCTTAACTGAGCTTCCTGTCTGTCACAGAGATGATGGGACCCATAATGGAAATGACCCGCAACAGCCAGCAGAGGGAGCTCCTCCAATTTTCCTCCATCTGCTGCCACGAGAAGGTGAGTGCTCCCTAAAGGAGGTGAGTGTTCCCTAGTGCTCCCTAAAGGAGGTGAGTGTTCCCTAGTGCTCCCTAAAGGAGGTGAGTATTCCCTAGTGTTCCCTAAAGGAGTCCAGTGTTCCCTAGTGTTCCCTAGAGGAGGTGAGTGTTCCCTAGTGCTCCCTAAAGGAGGTGAGTGTTCCCTAGTGTTCCCTAAAGGAGTCCAGTGTTCCCTAGTGTTCCCTAAAGGAGGTGAGTGTTCCCTAGTGTTCCCTAAAAGAGGTTCAGTGTTCCCTAGTGTTCCCTAAAGGAAGTGCAGTGTTCCCTAGTGTTCCCTAAAGGAGGTGAAGTGTTCCCTAGTGTTTCCTAAAGGAGGTCCAGTGTTCCCTAGTGTTCCCTAAAGGAGGTCCAGTGTTCCCTAGTGTTCCCTAGTGTTCCCTAAATGAGGTCCAGTGTTCCCTAAAGGAGGTGCAGTGTTCCCTATTGTTCCCTAAAGGAGGTGCAGTGTTCCCTAGTGTTCCCTAAAGGAGGTGCAGTGTTCCCTAAAGGAGGTGAGTGTTCCCTAGTGTTCCCTAAAAGAGGTTCAGTGTTCCCTAGTGTTCCCTAAAGGAGGTGCAGTGTTCCCTATTGTTCCCTAGTGTTCCCTAAAGGAGGTGAAGTGTTCCCTAGTGTTCCCTAAAGGAGGTCCAGTGTTCCCTAAAGGAGGTCCAGTGTTCCCTAGTGTTCCCTAAAGGAGGTCCAGTGTTCCCTAGTGTTCCCTAAAGGAGGTCCAGTGTTCCCTAAAGGAGGTCCAGTGTTCCCTAGTGTTCCCTAAAGGAGGTGCAGTGTTCCCTAAAGGAGGTCCAGTGTTCCCTAGTGTTCCCTAAAGGAGGTGAAGTGTTCCCTAGTGTTCCCTAAAGGAGGTGAAGTGTTCCCTAGTGTTCCCTAAAGGAGGTGCAGTGTTCCCTAGTGTTCCCTAAAGGAGGTCCAGTGTTCCCTAGTGTTCCCTAAAGGAGGTGCAGTGTTCCCTAGTGTTCCCTAAAGGAGGTCCAGTGTTCCCTAGAGGAGGTGCAGTGTTCCCTAGTGTTCCCTAAAGGAGGTCCAGTGTTCCCTAGTGTTCCCTAAAGGAGGTCCAGTGTTCCCTAAAGGAGGTCCAGTGTTCCCTAGTGTTCCCTAAAGGAGGTGCAGTGTTCCCTAGTGTTCCCTAAATGAGGTCCAGTGTTCCCTAAAGGAGGTGCAGTGTTCCCTAAAGGAGGTGCAGTGTTCCCTATTGTTCCCTATTGTTCCCTAAAGGAGGTGCAGTGTTCCCTAAAGGAGGTCCAGTGTTCCCTAGTGTTCCCTAAAGGAGGTCCAGTGTTCCCTAGTGTTCCCTAAAGGAGATCCAGTGTTCCCTAGTGTTCCCTAAAGGAGGTGCAGTGTTCCCTATTGTTCCCTAGAGGAGGTGCAGTGTTCCCTAAAGGAGGTGCAGTGTTCCCTAGTGTTCCCTAAAGGAGGTCCAGTGTTCCCTAGTGTTCCCTAAAGGAGGTCCAGTGTTCCCTAAAGGAGGTCCAGTGTTCCCTAGTGTTCCCTAAAGGAGGTGCAGTGTTCCCTAGTGTTCCCTAGTGTTCCCTAAATGAGGTCCAGTGTTCCCTAAAGGAGGTGCAGTGTTCCCTAGAGGAGGTGCAGTGTTCCCTAGTGTTCCCTAAAGGAGGTCCAGTGTTCCCTAGTGTTCCCTAAAGGAGGTGCAGTGTTCCCTAAAGGAGGTCCAGTGTTCCCTAGTGTTCCCTAAAGGAGGTGCAGTGTTCCCTAGTGTTCCCTAGTGTTCCCTAAATGAGGTCCAGTGTTCCCTAAAGGAGGTGCAGTGTTCCCTAAATGAGGTCCAGTGTTCCCTAAAGGAGGTGCAGTGTTCCCTATTGTTCCCTAAAGGAGGTGCAGTGTTCCCTAAAGGAGGTGCAGTGTTCCCTAAAGGAGGTGAGTGTTCCCTAGTGTTCCCTAAAAGAGGTTCAGTGTTCCCTAGTGTTCCCTAAAGGAGGTGAAGTGTTCCCTAGTGTTCCCTAAAGGAGGTCCAGTGTTCCCTAAAGGAGGTCCAGTGTTCCCTAGTGTTCCCTAAAGGAGGTCCAGTGTTCCCTAGTGTTCCCTAAAGAAGGTCCAGTGTTCCCTAGTGTTCCCTAAAGGAGGTCCAGTGTTCCCTAGTGTTCCCTAAAGGAGGTCCAGTGTTCCCTAGTGTTCCCTAAAGGAGGTGAAGTGTTCCCTATTGTTCCCTAAAGGAGGTCCAGTGTTCCCTAGTGTTCCCTAAAGGAGGTGCAGTGTTCCCTAGTGTTCCCTAAAGGAGGTGAAGTGTTCCCTATTGTTCCCTAAAGGAGGTCCAGTGTTCCCTAGTGTTCCCTATTGTTCCCTAGAGGAGGTGCAGTGTTCCCTAGTGTTCCCTAAAGGAGGTGCAGTGTTCCCTAGTGTTCCCTAAAGGAGGTGCAGTGTTCCCTAGTGTTCCCTAAAGGAGGTGCAGTGTTCCCTAGTGTTCCCTAAAGGAGGTGCAGTGTTCCCTAGTGTTCCCTAAAGGAGGTCCAGTGTTCCCTAAAGGAGGTGCAGTGTTCCCTAAAGGAGGTGCAGTGTTCCCTAAAGGAGGTGCAGTGTTCCCTAAAGGAGAACCTAACCCCCTCTATCTCCTCAGATGGGGGAGGTGCAGTTTGAGGAGAGGCTGATCCCCCCCGGTCAGTGGGCCTGTGTTTCAGCCGGAGAAAAACTGTTCGAGCAGAGCGTCTCTGTTAGCTTCATGAAGCTAATGCGCTACATCTGCAGGGAGAACTCCACAGGTTATTAAATACTACATTATTATACTTTATATTATATTATTATACATTATTAATATATCATTATATGATCTTCAGGGCGGTTCCTGGGTCTGACGGTTCCCGTGGTTACCGAGGTGTCAGCTGACGGCCTCTCGATGCAGGAAGTCGTGCGGACGTCCTTCTTCCTGCCCTCAGAGTTTCAGAGCGACCCCCCCCTCCCCTCAGACCCCGACATCACCATCGTCCAGCGGGAGCCAATCAGAGTGCTCTCCAGGTTGGTGCCCCGCCTCTATTGCTGCGTTCCTCCTTTGGGTTGTTTGGCTGTGCACTCTGGAGGTGTTAAAGTGGTGCAGTGATGACGTGCCTCTGTAGTGCTGCAACGCTAACGTGATGCTATAAAGGAGCTCCTTTATAGCATCACGTTAGCGTTGCAGGGTCAGGCGAGTCCAGCAGCACGACTTCCACGTCACGCCAGATTCAGACCCAGATTCTAGATGGAACGAGCGTTTGTTGGAACACTCTGCAGGAGGCAGGGACTGGCTCTCAAGCAGAACAGAAACTACCTCAGAGGAGTGTTCACGTGAGACCTGCTGACTCAGCTCTCGTCACTGCACCGCTCTGTGGAGAGGCGAAGTCCCTCCCCTTCAGGTGGGACTCATGGGACCTTATTTCGGAAAAATTATGTATTGAAGTCAACGAAGAGAGAAAACGTATCTTTGGATCCCGTTTGAATCGTGCCATGAGTTACACACGTGATGTTTGTCAATTTAAAAAATCATTTCCATGTCAAAAAAGTCAGTTTGTCGTAAAACTGTTGAAATATAAGAATATGAAAAATACGCAACTAGAAAGACGACAAATCCCAGAGTCGCGTGAGTGATGTCACAATTACTTTCCTCCACTAACGGCGCGTTCACACCTGCCGTGTGTAGTCCGGTTGAATGGAACTCTGGTGCGTTTAGCCGCTTGGTTCGTTTGGGCCGGTGTGAACGCAGTGCGAGTCCTCTGAAGTGAACTGAACTACCGGACTCTGGTCCGCTGGAAGAGGTGCTCTCGGAGCGCTGGCGAGTGAACTCTGGAGCGCTTCATCGCTGGTGTGAACGCAGTCCGCACCAAAACATAGGAAGCTAGTATTTACGAGTCACGAGAACGCGGATATCTTCAAAATGTTTAGCGAAAGAGTGAAGCAGAGTGAAGTGTTGAACAGCGTCAGCTGCATGAAAGTCAGAACACCGGTCGTCGGGGAAACGCCGTTATCTATCTAGCTAGCTGCGCTAACGGATAGAAGGAGCTGTTTCAATGAAAACAAAGGAGCGACATTTCGCCACAACTGCGCCGAGCGCTTGACTTGATGCAGACAGCGGGACGTTGAGGAGAAGTCAGCACACTCAGCTCGGAGAGCGCAACATGACTGCAGCGTCCAGGCAGCTCCCGTTCGAGCATATGCCTTGAGTTGCACATAGCTCCATCACACACACACACACACACACACACACACACACACACACACACACACACACACACACACACACACACACACACACAGTATTGTATGAGAGGTTCCAGGTTGTTGTGTTTAATATTCATGAGAATATTTGTCATTGTTCAAATGATAATAAACATTAGCATAAAGCATGTTTGTCCGCTCACATGTTGATAAGAGTTTTAAAAACTTGAAAATATTCCTCTAAGGTTCATTTAGAACAGATACAAATGTGCGATTAATTTGCGATTAACTATTTTAATCGACTGACAGCCCGAATATATATAAAAATATATATATATATAAAATATATATATATAACAAAGGGTTACTTCAGTGTTTTGCAACATGATGTTTTAAATTCAAACATGTGTAATTCACGGCTCAATTCAAACGGGAGAGAAAGGTAACCGTTGACCTGATGCATCATCTTTCTGAAAGAAGGTCTCATGCGGTCATCGGAAGGGGAGGGACTTCGCCTCTCGATTGTATTGTATTGTTGACGTTGTGCTGCTCTCTGGTTGGCTGTCAGGACGTTCTTCGGGACCACCACCTGGCAGACGCTCACCTATCAGGTGGGGATTCTGCGGGGCCTTCTAGGTGCCCCCCCCTGCTGGGCACCCCCCCTCTGCTGGAAAACTTCATGGTGGCTTCCTACGAGAACCCATCAGTTCCGAGCGCAGGAACGAGATCTGGATCCTCCCATGAGACTTGTAGATGCCTTCCCAGCATGCACTGCTCCTGGGTTCAAGCCCCACCCCCCACCCCTGCTGTCTGATCACGAAGCCTCTCTTGGAGTTGCTGACGCCCCATTGGTTCTCCCTCAGTATTTGAATGGTCGTGACGTCAGCAGACACTCACACATCTCCGTCCTGATTGGCTGCCACAGTGCCTCAGCAGATGTTAGCTTAGCATAAAAACTGAGCAGCTTCACTTCCTGTTTGAGTTTTGAGGAAACAACACGTGTTTTCAGAACTCCTTTTTCAGATTATTCCGTCAGCACATGAACACAGCATCGATCCAGAGCGCCGACACAATAAGAAAATATATTATTAGATATTTAATATGACATGTGTTGTTAACCCTTTGTTTAATACGAACATGTGTTATTAACCCTTTGTTTACTACGAACATGTGTTATTAACCCTTTGCTTAATACGAACATGTGTTGTTAACCCTTTGTTTACCAACATGTGTTGTTAACCCTTTGTTTACCAACATGTGTTGTTAACCCTTTGTTTACTACGAACATGTGTTGTTAACCCTTTGCTTAATACGAACATGTGTTGTTAACCCTTTGCTTAATACGAACATGTGTTGTTAACCCTTTGTTTACTACGAACATGTGTTGTTAACCCTTTGTTTACTGCGAACATGTGTTGTTAACCCTTTGTTTACTGCGAACATGTGTTGTTAACCCTTTGTTTACTACGAACATGTGTTGTTAACCCTTTGTTTAATACCAACATGTGTTGTTAACCCTTTGTTTACCAACATGTGTTGTTAACCCTTTGCTTAATACGAACATGTGTTGTTAACCCTTTGTTTAATACCAACATGTGTTGTTAACCCTTTGTTTAATACGAACATGTGTTATTAACCCTTTGTTTACCAACATGTGTTGTTAACCCTTTGCTTAATACGAACATGTGTTGTTAACCCTTTGTTTAATACCAACATGTGTTGTTAACCCTTTGTTTACCAACATGTGTTGTTAACCCTTTGTTTAATACGAACATGTGTTATTAACCCTTTGCTTAATACCAACATGTGTTGTTAACCCTTTGTTTAATACCAACATGTGTTGTTAACCCTTTGTTTAATACCAACATGTGTTGTTAACCCTTTGTTTACCAACATGTGTTGTTAACCCTTTGCTTAATACGAACATGTGTTGTTAACCCTTTGTTTAATACCAACATGTGTTGTTAACCCTTTGTTTAATACGAACATGTGTTATTAACCCTTTGTTTACCAACATGTGTTGTTAACCCTTTGCTTAATACGAACATGTGTTGTTAACCCTTTGTTTAATACCAACATGTGTTGTTAACCCTTTGTTTAATACGAACATGTGTTGTTAACCCTTTGCTTAATACCAACATGTGTTGTTAACCCTTTGTTTAATACGAACATGTGTTGTTAACCCTTTGTTTAATACGATCCAACATGTGTTGTTAACCCTTTGCTTAATACGAACATGTGTTGTTAACCCTTTGCTTAATACGAACATGTGTTGTTAACCCTTTGCTTAATACGAACATGTGTTGTTAACCCTTTGTTTAATACGAACATGTGTTGTTAACCCTTTGTTTACTGATATTATATCATTAATAAAACTTTGATATTTAAATGTTTGAATATTTTCTGTATGTTAACGAGTTTTAATAAAGCTCTTATTTTCTGGATATTGGATTTAAATCAATATTTTTTTTATGGACATCGGTGCCCCCGAGCCACTTGATGGGGGGGGGTCTCACAGCCACTTGAGGGGGAAGGGGTCTCACAGCCACTTGAGGGACGAGCACTGGTCTCAGGATCAATAACATTACATTGCATTAAGTGCGTTCGACCAAGAAGATACAACCTTGAAGAAAACAGAATCATAAAGTACATCAGGCTTCATAGAGACAAGTATATCAAGTGCTACTCAACTGGCTTTAGAGGAGCCAGTCCTTTGTTAGTATATAAGTGCTCTGTTAGTAATTCTATTGCGGGTGCAGCGAGCCGTCTAGGTTCTAGGCGTGAGGTGACGAGAGCCTGGACCAGAACCTGCGTGGCTCTCTGGGTCAGCTGGGGACGCGTCCTCCTGATGCTGTAGAGCGTGTATCTGCAGCAGCGGGTTGGAGCAGCGATGTTTGCAGTGAAGGACAGGTTGTTATCTCGGGTCACACCCAGAGTCCTTGCAGTCTGAGTCGGGGAAACAGCAGAGGGGCCGATGTTGATAGTCAGGTCAAGAGTGGGACAATCTTTTCCTGGAAGGAAAAGCAGTTCAGTTTTGTCGAGGTTGAGCTTGAGGTGATGATCAGACATCCACTGAGAGATGTCAGCCAGACGAGCAGAGATGCGTGCGACGACCTGGGTCTCTGAGCGGGGAGAGGACAGGATCCATTGGGAGTCGTCAGCGTAGCAGTGGTATGAAAAACCATGCGGGCTAATGACTGATCCGAGCGAGTTTGTGTACAGGGAGAAGAGGAGGGGACCAAGAACAGAGCCCTGAGGGACCCCTGTAGTTAATTGATAAGGGTCGGACTCGGACCCTCTCCAAGTGACCCTGTAGGTGCGGTCTTTGAGGTATGAGGTGAGGAGGGAAAGTGCAGAGCCTGAAACTCCAAGTCCTTGGAGAGTGAAGGAGGATCTGATGGTTCACCGTGTCGAATGCAGCAGACAGGTCCAACAGGACGAGGACAGAGGAGAGGGAGGCTGCTTTAGCCGTGTGCAGTTCCTCAGTGACAGCAAGGAGGGCAGTTTCTGTGGAGTGACCTGCCTTGAACCCAGACTGGTGCGGATCCAGAAGGTTGTTCTGATGGAGAGAGCAGGAGAGTTGTTTAAAGACAGGGGTCCAGGAGGGAGGAGGGGGGGAGGGGCTTTGGGAGGGTCCAAGAGGGAGGAGGGGGAAGGGGCTTTGGGGGGGTCCAGGAGGGAGGAGGGGCTTTGGGGGGGTCCAGGAGGGAGGAGGGGCTTTGGGGGGGTCCATGAGGGAGGAGGGGGGAGGGGCTTTGGGGGGGGTCCAAGAGGGTGGAGAAGATGGAAAATAGTTGTTTGGGGTTGGAATAGGAAGATTGGATCTTATCTTGAAAGAAAGTGCTTTTTGCCGGAGAGATCGAAGCAGAGAAAGAGGAGAGGAGAGACTGAGAGGTTAGGAGGTCGTCGCGGTGTTTGGATTTCCACCGTTTCCGCTCTGCTGCCCTAAGGACGGTTCTATTAGCACGCAGTGCGTCATTTAGCCAGGGAGCAGGAGGGGACTGAGGAGCCTGCCGAGATGTGAGAGGACAGAGAGAGTCCAGAGAGGATGAGAGAGGAGAAAGAGAGTCCAGAGAGGATGAGAGAGGACAGAGAGTCCAGAGAGGATGAGAGAGGACAGGGAGGATGAGAGGGGAGAGAGAGAGTCCAGAGAGGATGAGAGAGGAGAGTCCAGAGAGGATGAGAGAGGAGAGAGAGAGTCCAGAGAGGATGTGAGAGGACAGAGAGTCCAGAGAGGAGGAGAGAGGAGAGAGAGAGTCCAGAGAGAGTCCAGAGAGGATGAGAGAGGAGAGAGAGAGTCCAGAGAGGACAGAGAGAGTCCAGAGAGGATGTGAGAGGACAGAGAGAGTCCAGAGAGGATGAGAGAGGAGAGAGAGAGTCCAGAGAGGATGAGAGAGGAGAGAGAGAGTCCAGAGAGGATGTGAGAGGACAGAGAGAGTCCAGAGAGGATGTGAGAGGACAGAGAGAGTCCAGAGAGGATGTGAGAGGACAGAGAGAGTCCAGAGAGGAGAGAGAGGAGAGGTTCTGCAGCAGAGTTTGGAGGCAGGAGTTGGAACGAGTCAGAGGAAGGGAGGGCTGAGAGCACCGAGGAGGCGAAGGTAGAGGGGGAGAGGGAACAGAGGTTATGGCGGCAGGTGCAGGATGAGAAGAGATTAGTTTATGTTTGGAGAGGGGTAGAGAGAATGAGATGAAGAAGTGATCGGAGGTGTGGAGCGGGTTTACAGAGAGGTTAGAAGTAGAGCAGGTCCTTGAGGATATGAGATCAAGGACACTGCCAGCTTTATGAGTTGGTCGGTCGAATAATCGATTATTATTCGCCAGGGCTGCCGAATAATCGATTTTGATCATGGTCAGTTTCTGGCAACCCTAATAGGATGGGTTACCGTGACGACATGGAGTTCAGAGGTGGAAGGAGTGAAGTTAGGAAGCTTGAAGAGGGAACAGCTCCATGTGGAGAGAGCAGGAGACCAGTGCCCCCTCCTCTGCCAGGGGGTCTGGGTGTGTGGGAGAAGGAGCATGCTGGAGAGAGCTGGAGACCAGTGCCCCTCCTCTGCCAGGGGGTCTGGGTGTATGGGAGAAGGAGCATGCTGGAAAGAGCAGGAGACCAGTGCCCCTCCTCTGCCAGGGGGTCTGGGTGTATGGGAGAAGGAGCATGCTGGAGAGAGCAGGAGACCAGTGCCCCTCCTCTGCCAGTGGGTCTGGGAGAAGGAGCATGCTGGAGAGAGCAGGAGACCAGTGCCCCCTCCTCTGCCAGGGGGTCTGGGTGTATGGGAGAAGGAGCATGCTGGAAAGAGCAGGAGACCAGTGCCCCTCCTCTGCCAGTGGGTCTGGGTGTATGGGAGAAGGAGCATGCTGTGGAGAGAGCTGGAGACCAGTGCCCCCTCCTCTGCCAGGGGGTCTGGGTGTATGGGAGAAGGAGGATGCTGTGGAGAGAGCTGGAGACCAGTGCCGCTCCTCTGCCAGGGGGTCTGGGTGTATGGGAGAAGGAGCATGCTGTGGAGAGAGCAGGAGACCAGTGCCCCTCCTCTGCCAGTGGGTCTGGGTGTATGGGAGAAGGAGCATGCTGGAAAGAGCAGGAGACCAGTGCCCCTCCTCTGCCAGTGGGTCTGGGTGTATGGGAGAAGGAGGATGCTGTGGAGAGAGCTGGAGACCAGTGCCCCTCCTCTGCCAGGGGGTCTGGGTGTATGGGAGAAGGAGCATGCTGTGGAGAGAGCTGGAGACCAGTGCCCCTCCTCTGCCAGAGGGTCTGGGTGTATGGGAGAAGGAGCATGCTGTGGAGAGAGCTGCTGGGTGGATGTGTTGGATGGAGTAATCCAGGTCTCAGTGAGAGCAGGGTCTGCAGGGAGGCGGAGCCAGAGATGCAGTCAGCCTGAGGAACAGCTGACCGGCAGTTCCACAGGCCGCCTGAAACTAGATGCTGGATGTCAGTGGAGCATGTGGGATAGACGAGAGCAGGCCGGGTGTATCGATTAGGAGATACACGGGGCCAGTGGTACCTGAGAGAAGACACATGAACAGGAATGGAGAAAATACATGTTTTTAGCAAGAGTGGATAAAAACACCAGCGATACTGAGCTCATTTAAAGTAGGATTTGCCTCCAACAGGACTCGATTGTCTTTTTCAGTCTTCGTCTGTCTGACGCTGAAGCTCCAGGAAAGTGCTACCTAAAATGGAAGCTTTGTTCTGATTGCTGAGTTGTCAAAGCTGTGGGGCCACGCCCCTTTAATTAGTTAACTCTCTGCAGCTGGTGAAATTGAAACTGGCTCACTCCCGAGTTGTTAATGAAACTTTTTAGTGGCACAATAGTTCACAACTAGAGAATGCAATTCCTGAACAAATTGCTAGTGGGAATGCTTTATGCTGAAAAGCTGACGCTGAACTGCTATGCTGAAATGTAATGTGTGAGAAGAAAGTGAAGAATTGAGATTGAAATGATAGAGGAACACGGGGGGCTTGAATGTGTGATGAGAAAAGAAAGTAAAAAGGCTTGGAAAAGCAGCAGAATATTTGAACTGCAAATTTTTTGAAGTAACTTGATGGCGAATGATCTGTCGCCATGGCAACGGCATTTGATGACACCCCATAATACTCTTAGATGTGTTGATGGCTGCATCGTTAGCAAACCTGTGAAGTTATGAGAAAACTGTGTTTCATGGCGAGCATTGGGTTGCCATGGCAACGGCATTTGAAGAAATCTCAAAACGGTCCCGTAGATGTCTTCACGGCTGGACTGTTAGCACACATGTGAAGTTTGAGCACTTTTTGACAATTTTCAGGAGTTATAGCAATATCGTGTTTTATTGCAAGGGATGCGTTGCCATGGCAACAGCTTTTGAGGAAAACTCACTAATGGCACATCGAAATGTTGAGGGCTGGACCATTAACTGTCATCTGAAGTCTGGTGGTGTTTTGACCATTATCATAGGTATCATGACAACATCATGCTTTATGGCGAGGGATGCGTTTCCATGGAAACAGCCTATGGTGAGATCTCAGATTTGGCATAGAGCTGTTGAGGCATGGACCGGTGATATACAAGCGAAAATACAACCTTGAAGAAAACAGAATCATAAAGTACATCAGGTTTCATAGAGCCAAACATTTCAAGTGCTACTCAGCTGGCTTTAGAGGAGCCAGTCCTTTGTTAGTATATAAGTGCTTTGTTAGTATACAAGTCCTTTGTTAGTCTATAAGTGCTTTGTTAGTCTATACGTGCTTTGTTAGTATATAAGTGCTTTGTTAGTATATAAGTGCTTTGTTAGTCTATAAGTGCTTTGTTAGTCTATAAGAGCTTTGTTAGTATATAAGTCCTTTGTTAGTCTATAAGTGCTTTGTTAGTCTATACGTGCTTTGTTAGTATATAAGTGCTTTGTTAGTATATAAGTGCTTTGTTAGTCTATAAGTGCTTTGTTAGTCTATAAGTGCTTTGTTAGTCTATAAGAGCTTTGTTAGTATATAAGTACTTTGTTAGTATATAAGTGCTTTGTTAGTCTATAAGTGCTTTGTTAGTCTATAAGTGCTTTGTTAGTCTATAAGAGCTTTGTTAGTATATAAGTGCTTTGTTAGTATATAAGTGCTTTGTTAGTCTATAAGTGCTTTGTTAGTATATAAGTGCTTTGTTAGTATATAAGTGCTTTGTTAGTATATAAGAGCTTTGTTAGTATATAAGTGCTTTGTTAGTATATAAGAGCTTTGTTAGTATATAAGAGCTTTGTTAGTATATAAGTCCTTTGTTAGTCTATAAGTGCTTTGTTAGTCTATACGTGCTTTGTTAGTATATAAGTGCTTTGTTAGTCTATACGTGCTTTGTTAGTATATAAGTGCTTTGTTAGTATATAAGTGCTTTGTTAGTCTATAAGTGCTTTGTTAGTCTATAAGTGCTTTGTTAGTCTATAAGAGCTTTGTTAGTATATAAGTACTTTGTTAGTCTATAAGTGCTTTGTTAGTCTATAAGTGCTTTGTTAGTCTATAAGTGCTTTGTTAGTCTATAAGAGCTTTGTTAGTATATAAGTGCTTTGTTAGTATATAAGTGCTTTGTTAGTCTATAAGTGCTTTGTTAGTATATAAGTGCTTTGTTAGTAGTTCTATTGCAATTTCAGTCAGATGAACGATGGACGCCTGAGCGCAGGAGGACGCATCGGCATCACCCTGGACCAGCAGACAGGACTAAAGCTGTGCCTGACGGACGCAGACGGTTTCCTGACAGAGGAGACGCTGAGGGACTGAGAGGAAATGATTACCTGATCTGCTTTATTAAGAAGGCAGAGCCGTAAAGAATGAACCCATAGACAGGGAGCATCTCTCGGAGCGCTGGCTGCTGAGAGATGCCAACGCACCGCACGCAGTTCATTAAAACATGAACCCTGCGTGGTCCGCCCCAACCACAGACCACAGCTTCATTGGTGCAAATAAAAGACTCACTCTAACATCTAAATCTACTTCCAGCCTGGATAAATGTTCAGAAAATACATCCATTGTTTGTTCTATACGCTTCTTGAAATCTAAAAAAACACATCGTTTTTCTAGAACAGATTACAAGTCGCCTGGAAATGTTACAAACGTGTGACGAAGGTGTGGCGCTGGGCTACATCACGCAATGGAAAGTGAAACTTAAGCTCAGTCCATTGCGGAGATATTCCTGCGAGAGTGCGGAAAACTTAAATAAATCCACTAGCATTTTGGGGGTCGCGGGCCCCTGCTGTAGAACACCACAGAAGAAGAACCTCTTTAATAAACCAGGTGACGACAGCTGACGTGGAATCAAAACTTTATTTACAAAACAAGTTGCTTCACCTCGAAAACTCGATCTCTAAAACTAGTTAAAAAACAAAACAGGCGGGAAATAACAGGAAGTCAGGGGGCGGGGCTTCGGTGTCATCGTCCAATTAGATCAGGTCGGCCACTGCAGGGGGAAACACGTCATTAGTCACTCAATTTCCCCTTAAAGATTTACCTTAACTAAGGAACTATCACAGAGAGGAGATGCTACAGCATGGCTCTGATTGGCCGGGGCGGGACTTGTGACCTAAGCCTGGCTCTGTGATTGGTCGTACCGTTCATGGGCATCTCGTCGATCTGCGTGCTGTAATACTGCTCGATGTCTCGCAGGATCCGGATGTCGTCGTTCTTCACGAAGTTGATGGCGACACCTTTTCGCCCGTAACGACCTGAACGACCGATCCTGGAGGAGGTCAGAGGTTGCGTTAGACGGGCCAA
Source organism: Champsocephalus gunnari (assembly GCA_036324595.1). Classification (NCBI taxonomy): domain Eukaryota; kingdom Metazoa; phylum Chordata; class Actinopteri; order Perciformes; family Channichthyidae; genus Champsocephalus; species Champsocephalus gunnari. The sequence continues at coordinate 38,941 of CM070432.1, read as the reverse complement.
TCACACATCAAATATATTTTCTCCTGGTTTATTTCAAGTCTTTTCATTTGTATTGTACAATACCATGTGTTCCCAATTTGGGATCAATACAGTACTTCTGTGAGCTGTGGATCTACTTGGTGTGGAGGGATATGTGACCTGTGAGTCTACTTGGTGTGGAGGGATATATGACCTGTGGATCTACTTGGTGTGGAGGGATATGTGACCTGTGGGTCTACTTGGTGTGGAGGGATATGTGACCTGTGGGTCTACTTGGTGTGGAGGGATATATGACCTGTGGGTCTACTTGGTGTGGAGGGATATGTGACCTGTGGGTCTACTTGGTGTGGAGGGATATGTGACCTGTGGGTCTACTTGGTGTGGAGGGATATGTGACCTGTGGGTCTACTTGGTGTGGAGGGATATATGACCTGTGGGTCTACTTGGTGTGGAGGAATATATGATCTGTGGACCTACTTGGTGTGGAGGGATATGTGACCTGTGGATCTACTTGGTGTGGAGGGATATATGACCTGTGGATCTACTTGGTGTGGAGGGATATATGACCTGTGGATCTACTTGGTGTGGAGGAATATATGATCTGTGGATCTACTTGGTGTGGAGGGATATATGACCTGAGGATCTACTTGGTGTGGAGGGATATATGACCTGTGGATCTACTTGGTGTGGACGGATATATGACCTGTGGACCTACTTGGTGTGGAGGGATATATGTTACCTGTGGATCTACTTGGTGTGGAGGGATATATGTTACCTGTGGATCTACTTGGTGTGGAGGGATATATGACCTGTGGATCTACTTGGTGTGGAGGGATATGTTACCTGTGGATGTAGAGCTCTCTGTTGTTGGGCAGGTCGTAGTTGATGATGAGAGAAACCTGAGGAACGTCCAGACCTCGAGCCCAGACATCTGTGGAGATCAGGACCCGACTGGGGTTAGGGTTAGTTAGTGTGTGTTAATGTGAGTGTGTGAGTTAATGTGAGTGTGGGTGGGTGTGTGTGTGTGTACCTGGCTCCTGATCTGAACTCCTTCATGATGGACTCTCTCTCTTTCTGAGGCATGTCTCCATGCATCGAGGACACGGTGAAGTTCGCCTCCCTCATCTTCTCCGTCAGCCAATCAACCTGCAAACACACAGGACTCAGACTCCCAGAAGGCCTTGCAGTACAGACAGGACTCAGACTCCCAGAAGGCCTTGCAGTACACACAGGACTCAGACTCCCAGAAGGCCTTGCAGTATACACACAGGACTCAGACTCCCAGAAGGCCTTGCAGTATACACACAGGACTCAGACTCCCAGAAGGCCTTGCAGTACACACACAGGACTCAGACTCCCAGAAGGCCTTGCAGTACACACAGGACTCAGACTCCCAGAAGGCCTTGCAGTACACACACTGATGAGGTTATAGTGATGTATCTTGCTCTCTCTCTCAGAGCTGAATCCATGAGATCTTCAGAACCTCAGAGCATCTCTGTCTCCCTGAGTCTCCCTGTCTCTCTCTGAGTCTGTCTCCCTGTCTCTCTCTGAGTCTGTCTCCCCGTCTCTCTCTGAGTCTCTCGGTGTCTCACTGTCTCCCTCCGTGTCTCCCTGTCTCTCCGAGTCTCCCTGTGTCTCTCCGTGTCTCTCTCTGAGTCTCCCTGTGTCTCTCTCCGAGTCTCCCTGTGTCTCTCCGAGTCTCTCTCTGAGTCTCCCTGTGTCTCTCCGAGTCTCTCTCAGAGTCTCCCTGAGTCTCTGTCGCCTGAGTCTCCCTGTGTCTCCCTGTGTCTCCCAGAGTCTCTGTCTCCCTGTGTCTCTCCCTGTGTCTCCGTGTTTCCATCTGAGTCTCCCTGAGTCTGAGTCTCTCTGTCTCCCGGAGTCTCTCTGTTTCTCCCTGTGTCTCTCTCCGAGTCTCCCTGTGTCTCTCTCCGAGTCTCCCTGTGTCTCAGTCTGAGTCTCCCCGTCTCTCCGAGTCTCCCCGAGTCTCCCCGTCTCTCAGAGTCTCCCTGTGTCTCTCTCCGTGTCTCCCCGTGTCTCTCCGAGTCTCCCTGTGTCTCCCTGTCTCTCTCTCTGTCTCTCTCTCTCTGAGTCTCCCTGTCTCTCCGAGTCTCCCTGTGTCTCTCTCAGAGTCTCCCTGTGTCTCTCTCTGAGTCTCTCCGAGTCTCCCTGTCTCTCTCCGAGTCTCCCTGTCTCTCTCCGAGTCTCCCTGTCTCTCTCTGAGTCTCCCTGTCTCTCTCTGTGTCTCCCTCTGTGTCTCAGAGTCTCCCTGTCTCTCTCTCTCCCTGTCTCTCTCTGTGTCTCTCTGCGTCTCCCTCTGAGTCTCCATTGATCCAGACGTTTCCATCACGCTCATAGTAATGGCGTACCTTTCTCTTGGTGTTGCAGAAGATGACAGCCTGAGTGATGGTCAGAGTGTCGTACAGGTCGCACAGCGTGTCGAACTTCCACTCTTCTCTCTCCACGGCCACGAAGAACTGCTTGATGCCCTCCAGAGTCAGCTCATCACTGGGGGAGACAACACCAACGATCAGATCTGAGACGCCCCTAGCATCCCAGCAGCTCCATGTGGAACATCACCAGACACACATCGAGGGGGGCTATAACACACTGATGGGGGGGTTATAACTCACTGATGGAGGGGTTATAACACACTGATGGAGGGGGCTATAACTCACTGATGGGGGGGGTTATAACACACTGATGGAGGGGTTATAACACACTGATGGAGGGGGTTATAACACACTGATGGGGGGGGTTATAACACACTGATGGAGGGGGGGTTATAACACACTGATGGAGGGGGGGTTATAACACACTGATGGAGGGGTTATAACACACTGATGGAGGGGGTTATAACACACTGATGGGGGGGGTTATAACACACTGATGGGGGGGTTATAACACACTGATGGAGGGGGTTATAACACACTGATGGGGGGGGGTTATAACACACTGATGGGGGGGTTATAACACACTGATGGAGGGGGTTATAACACACTGATGGGGGGGCTATAACACACTGATGGGGGGGGTTATAACACACTGATGGAGGGGGGGTTATAACACACTGATGGAGGGGGGGTTATAACACACTGATGGAGGGGTTATAACACACTGATGGACGGGTTATAACACACTGATGGGGAGTTATAACTCACTGATGGGGGGGTTATAACCCACTGATGGAGGGGGGGTTATAACACACTGATGGGGGGGCTATAACACACTGATGGGGGGCTATAACACACTGATGGAGGGGGGGTTATAACACACTGATGGAGGGGGGGGTTATAACACACTGATGGAGGGGGGGTTATAACACACTGATGGAGGGGTTATAACACACTGACGGGGGGGTTATAACACACTGACGGGGGGGTTATAACACACTGACGGGGGGGTTATAACACACTGATGGAGGGGTTATAACTCACTGATGGGGGGGTTATAACTCACTGATGGGGGGGGGGTTATAACTCACTGATGGGGGGGTTATAACACACTGATGGGGGGGGTTATAACACACTGATGGGGGGGTTATAACACACTGATGGAGGGGGTTATAACACACTGATGGAGGGGGTTATAACACACTGATGGAGGGGGGTTATAACACACTGATGGAGGGGTTATAACACACTGATGGAGGGGGGTTATAACTCACTGATGGGGGGGTTATAACACACTGATGGAGGGGTTATAACACACTGATGGAGGGGGGGTTATAACACACTGATGGAGGGGGGGTTATAACACACTGATGGGGGGGTTATAACTCACTGATGGGGGGGTTATAACACACTGATGGAGGGAATGATGACGACTCACCGCTTCACCAGGATGCGGATGGGGTCGGTCATGAACTTGTTGGTCATCTCCAGGATCTCGTGGGGCAGCGTGGCGCTGATCAGACATACCTGGGTGGCGGGGGGCAGGTAGCGGTACACATCGTAGATCTGCTCCTTGAAGCCTGGACAGAAAGTGAGCGTTAGAGTCGGGAAGCGTTAGAGACCGACTTCCTGTCGGGAAGCGTTAGAGACCAACTTCCTGTCGGGAAGCGTTAGAGACCAACTTCCTGTCGGGAAGCGTTAGAGACCAACTTCCTGTCGGGAAGCGTTAGAGACCAACTTCCTGTCGGGAAGCGTTAGAGACCAACTTCCTGTCGGGAAGCGTTAGAGACCAACTTCCTGTCGGGAAGCGTTAGAGACCAACTTCCTGTCGGGAAGCGTTAGAGACCAACTTCCTGTCGGGAAGCGTTAGAGACCAACTTCCTGTCGGGAAGCGTTAGAGACCGGGAAGACCAGGGCTGAAGTGGAATAGTCCATTTAGCTGAGGACCCTTCCTAAAGGAGTGAAAGGACCCGGAAGTCCCTCAGTGGCAGCCACGATAAGTGCCGTTCCAATTCTCTAGAATGATGAGAATGAAAGGAAAGGAGGTTTCAAACTTCCTTTATAGCCTCCTTTAGCTTAGGAACCACTGGACCTCCCTAACCGACAGGAGAAGCGAAAATGCTGCCCCACAATGCATTGCAGCCGCAGCATTTGCCATCACTCAACAGTCGGCTGTTCACGGAAACAACCGATTATGACGGAGAAATGATATCATGAAAGTTACGGTGCTTATTAAGCTTTTTAAAACGTAGGTGGTGAGTTACAAAGTGCTTTGTTCTGAACGCTCATCAGTATTATAATAAAGAGAGAAATATGAACGTTAGTTTTCACTGAAATGATCAAATAAAGTCAACATCTCAGTCTTTACTGAGCTGTGTGGGGTTTGTTCAGCTTCTAAAAGATGTTTGAATGGTGATATACACAGTGATAGATGTTCAGGACTAACGTTTATAATAAATACATCTGTATTGATTTAAGATCTTTAGTTCATCAATCATACGTGTTGGGATCATGGTATTAATGTGGACCGGAGGGAGAGGGGGACGAGCAGAAGTTGATGAGTTCACAGCAGTCCCTCGTTCTTATTGAACATCCATGTTGTAGTCCGCTGTATAGAAAACTGTGGTTTCCATGGTTACCCCACAGCAGCAGACGCACATTCAGGACGTCCGCTGGCGCATCATAAACACGTCGGATAGTGAAGTGCATTCAGATTCTCTAAAGTACCGCAGTCTCTTCTCCTAAGTCCTTTTGAATTCTCCTATCCACTATCCCTTAACCCCGTGACCTTTCACTCAGAGGTCAAGGAATAGACGATAGGGTTAGAACTTAGGAGCTGATTTTTAAACTATCCGACTGCAGCCCAGGAAGCGTTGGAGACCGACTTCCTGTCGGAGTTCCTGTCGGGAAGCGTTAGAGACCGACTTCCTGTCGGAGTTCCTGTCGGGAAGCGTTAGAGACCGACTTCCTGTCGGGAAGCGTTAGAGACCGACTTCCTGTCGGGAAGCGTTAGAGACCGACTTCCTGTCGGGAAGCGTTAGAGACCGACTTCCTGTCGGGAAGCGTTAGAGACCGACTTCCTGTCGGGAAGCGTTAGAGACCGACTTCCTGTCGGGAAGCGTTAGAGACCGACTTCCTGTCGGGAAGCGTTAGAGACCGACTTCCTGTCGGGAAGCGTTAACCTCTTAAGCCCTCAGCCTGTTTTTCAGGTTTCAGGCTCGAAAATGCCACTAACACAACAAAGACGATATCTTCACTTCTAAAAGGGGTAAATTAATAATCTTTTCTCTCAAAGCAAGGCTACATCTGTGAGTTGGATGTAGAAGTGTCAGAATCAATATAGATGTTTTTATTTCAAAGTAAATTCAGATAGAACATAGTAAAAACATGTAAATTCTAATGTCCTCCTAAAACCCCATGACTGATAGTGAACCCTTGGATGATGGGATGGTAGTCTAGTGAACCCTTGGATGATGGGCTGGTAGTCTAGTGAACCCTTGGATGATGGGATGGTAGTCTAGTGAACCCTTGGATGATGGGATGGTAGTCTAGTGAACCCTTGGATGATGGGATGGCAGTCTAGTGAACCCTTGGATGATGGGATGGTAGTCTAGTGAACCCTTGGATGATGGGATGGTAGTCTAGTGAACCCTTGGATGATGGGATGGTAGTCTAGTGAACCCTTGGATGATGGGATGGTAGTCTAGTGAACCCTTGGATGATGGGATGGTAGTCTAGTGAACCCTTGGATGATGGGATGGTAGTCTAGTGAACCCTTGGATGATGGGATGGTAGTCTAGTGAACCCTTGGATGATGGGCTGGTAGTCTAGTGAACCCTTGGATGATGGGATGGTAGTCTAGTGAACCCTTGGATGATGGGATGGTAGTCTAGTGAACCCTTGGATGATGGGCTGGTAGTCTAGTGAACCCTTGGATGATGGGCTGGTAGTCTAGTGAACCCTTGGATGATGGGCTGGTAGTCTAGTGAACCCTTGGATGATGGGATGGTAGTCTAGTGAACCCTTGGATGATGGGATGGTAGTCTAGTGAACCCTTGGAGGATGGGCTGGTAGTCTAGTGAACCCTTGGATGATGGGCTGGTAGTCTAGTGAACCCTTGGAGGATGGGCTGGTAGTCTAGTGAACCCTTGGATGATGGGCTGGTAGTCTAGTGAACCCTTGGATGATGGGCTGGTAGTCTAGTGAACCCTTGGATGATGGGATGGTAGTCTAGTGAACCCTTGGATGATGGGATGGTAGTCTAGTGAACCCTTGGATGATGGGATGGTAGTCTAGTGAACCCTTGGATGATGGGATGGTAGTCTAGTGAACCCTTGGATGATGGGATGGTAGTCTAGTGAACCCTTGGATGATGGGATGGTAGTCTAGTGAACCCTTGGATGATGGGCTGGTAGTCTAGTGAACCCTTGGATGATGGGCTGGTAGTCTAGTGAACCCTTGGATGATGGGCTGGTAGTCTAGTGAACCCTTGGATGATGGGATGGTAGTCTAGTGAACCCTTGGATGATGGGATGGTAGTCTAGTGAACCCTTGGAGGATGGGCTGGTAGTCTAGTGAACCCTTGGATGATGGGCTGGTAGTCTAGTGAACCCTTGGAGGATGGGCTGGTAGTCTAGTGAACCCTTGGATGATGGGCTGGTAGTCTAGTGAACCCTTGGATGATGGGCTGGTAGTCTAGTGAACCCTTGGATGATGGGATGGTAGTCTAGTGAACCCTTGGATGATGGGATGGTAGTCTAGTGAACCCTTGGATGATGGGCTGGTAGTCTAGTGAACCCTTGGATGATGGGATGGTAGTCTAGTGAACCCTTGGATGATGGGATGGTAGTCTAGTGAACCCTTGGATGATGGGATGGTAGTCTAGTGAACCCTTGGATGATGGGCTGGTAGTCTAGTGAACCCTTGGATGATGGGATGGTAGTCTAGTGAACCCTTGGAGGATGGGATGGTAGTCTAGTGAACCCTTGGATGATGGGATGGTAGTCTAGTGAACCCTTGGATGATGGGATGGTAGTCTAGTGAACCCTTGGATGATGGGATGGTAGTCTAGTGAACCCTTGGATGATGGGCTGGTAGTCTAGTGAACCCTTGGATGATGGGATGGTAGTCTAGTGAACCCTTGGATGATGGGCTGGTAGTCTAGTGAACCCTTGGATGATGGGATGGTAGTCTAGTGAACCCTTGGATGATGGGATGGTAGTCTAGTGAACCCTTGGATGATGGGCTGGTAGTCTAGTGAACCCTTGGATGATGGGATGGTAGTCTAGTGAACCCTTGGAGGATGGGATGGTAGTCTAGTGAACCCTTGGATGATGGGATGGTAGTCTAGTGAACCCTTGGATGATGGGATGGTAGTCTAGTGAACCCTTGGATGATGGGATGGTAGTCTAGTGAACCCTTGGATGATGGGCTGGTAGTCTAGTGAACCCTTGGATGATGGGATGGTAGTCTAGTGAACCCTTGGATGATGGGCTGGTAGTCTAGTGAACCCTTGGATGATGGGATGGTAGTCTAGTGAACCCTTGGAGGATGGGATGGTAGTCTAGTGAACCCTTGGATGATGGGATGGTAGTCTAGTGAACCCTTGGATGATGGGATGGTAGTCTAGTGAACCCTTGGATGATGGGATGGTAGTCTAGTGAACCCTTGGATGATGGGATGGTAGTCTAGTGAACCCTTGGATGATGGGCTGGTAGTCTAGTGAACCCTTGGATGATGGGATGGTAGTCTAGTGAACCCTTGGATGATGGGCTGGTAGTCTAGTGAACCCTTGGATGATGGGATGGTAGTCTAGTGAACCCTTGGATGATGGGATGGTAGTCTAGTGAACCCTTGGATGATGGGCTGGTAGTCTAGTGAACCCTTGGATGATGGGATGGTAGTCTAGTGAACCCTTGGATGATGGGATGGTAGTCTAGTGAACCCTTGGATGATGGGATGGTAGTCTAGTGAACCCTTGGATGATGGGATGGTAGTCTAGTGAACACTTGGATGATGGGCTGGTAGTCTAGTGAACCCTTGGATGATGGGATGGTAGTCTAGTGAACCCTTGGAGGATGGGATGGTAGTCTAGTGAACCCTTGGATGATGGGATGGTAGTCTAGTGAACCCTTGGATGATGGGATGGTAGTCTAGTGAACCCTTGGATGATGGGATGGTAGTCTAGTGAACCCTTGGATGATGGGCTGGTAGTCTAGTGAACCCTTGGATGATGGGATGGTAGTCTAGTGAACCCTTGGATGATGGGATGGTAGTCTAGTGAACCCTTGGATGATGGGCTGGTAGTCTAGTGAACCCTTGGATGATGGGATGGTAGTCTAGTGAACCCTTGGAGGATGGGATGGTAGTCTAGTGAACCCTTGGATGATGGGATGGTAGTCTAGTGAACCCTTGGATGATGGGATGGTAGTCTAGTGAACCCTTGGATGATGGGATGGTAGTCTAGTGAACCCTTGGATGATGGGCTGGTAGTCTAGTGAACCCTTGGATGATGGGATGGTAGTCGAGTGAACCCTTGGAGGATGGGATGGTAGTCTAGTGAACCCTTGGATGATGGGATGGTAGTCTAGTGAACCCTTGGATGATGGGATGGTAGTCTAGTGAACCCTTGGATGATGGGATGGTAGTCTAGTGAACCCTTGGATGATGGGATGGTAGTCTAGTGAACCCTTGGATGATGGGCTGGTAGTCTAGTGAACCCTTGGATGATGGGATGGTAGTCTAGTGAACCCTTGGATGATGGGCTGGTAGTCTAGTGAACCCTTGGATGATGGGATGGTAGTCTAGTGAACCCTTGGATGATGGGATGGTAGTCTAGTGAACCCTTGGATGATGGGATGGTAGTCTAGTGAACCCTTGGATGATGGGATGGTAGTCTAGTGAACCCTTGGATGATGGGATGGTAGTCTAGTGAACCCTTGGATGATGGGATGGTAGTCTAGTGAACCCTTGGATGATGGGCTGGTAGTCTAGTGAACCCTTGGATGATGGGATGGTAGTCTAGTGAACCCTTGGATGATGGGATGGTAGTCTAGTGAACCCTTGGATGATGGGCTGGTAGTCTAGTGAACCCTTGGATGATGGGATGGTAGTCGAGTGAACCCTTGGATGATGGGATGGTAGTCGAGTGAACCCTTGGAGGATGGGATGGTAGTCTAGTGAACCCTTGGATGATGGGATGGTAGTCTAGTGAACCCTTGGATGATGGGATGGTAGTCTAGTGAACCCTTGGATGATGGGATGGTAGTCTAGTGAACCCTTGGATGATGGGATGGTAGTCTAGTGAACCCTTGGATGATGGGCTGGTAGTCTAGTGAACCCTTGGATGATGGGATGGTAGTCTAGTGAACCCTTGGATGATGGGCTGGTAGTCTAGTGAACCCTTGGATGATGGGATGGTAGTCTAGTGAACCCTTGGATGATGGGATGGTAGTCTAGTGAACCCTTGGATGATGGGATGGTAGTCTAGTGAACCCTTGGATGATGGGATGGTAGTCTAGTGAACCCTTGGATGATGGGATGGTAGTCTAGTGAACCCTTGGATGATGGGATGGTAGTCTAGTGAACCCTTGGATGATGGGCTGGTAGTCTAGTGAACCCTTGGATGATGGGATGGTAGTCTAGTGAACCCTTGGATGATGGGATGGTAGTCTAGTGAACCCTTGGATGATGGGCTGGTAGTCTAGTGAACCCTTGGATGATGGGATGGTAGTCTAGTGAACCCTTGGAGGATGGGATGGTAGTCTAGTGAACCCTTGGATGATGGGATGGTAGTCTAGTGAACCCTTGGATGATGGGATGGTAGTCTAGTGAACCCTTGGATGATGGGATGGTAGTCTAGTGAACCCTTGGATGATGGGATGGTAGTCTAGTGAACCCTTGGATGATGGGATGGTAGTCTAGTGAACCCTTGGATGATGGGCTGGTAGTCTAGTGAACCCTTGGATGATGGGATGGTAGTCGAGTGAACCCTTGGAGGATGGGATGGTAGTCTAGTGAACCCTTGGATGATGGGATGGTAGTCTAGTGAACCCTTGGATGATGGGATGGTAGTCTAGTGAACCCTTGGATGATGGGATGGTAGTCTAGTGAACCCTTGGATGATGGGATGGTAGTCTAGTGAACCCTTGGATGATGGGCTGGTAGTCTAGTGAACCCTTGGATGATGGGATGGTAGTCTAGTGAACCCTTGGATGATGGGCTGGTAGTCTAGTGAACCCTTGGATGATGGGATGGTAGTCTAGTGAACCCTTGGATGATGGGATGGTAGTCTAGTGAACCCTTGGATGATGGGATGGTAGTCTAGTGAACCCTTGGATGATGGGATGGTAGTCTAGTGAACCCTTGGATGATGGGTGGTAGTCTAGTGAACCCTTGGATGATGGGATGGTAGTCGAGTGAACCCTTGGAGGATGGGATGGTAGTCTAGTGAACCCTTGGATGATGGGATGGTAGTCTAGTGAACCCTTGGATGATGGGATGGTAGTCTAGTGAACCCTTGGATGATGGGATGGTAGTCTAGTGAACCCTTGGATGATGGGATGGTAGTCTAGTGAACCCTTGGATGATGGGCTGGTAGTCTAGTGAACCCTTGGATGATGGGATGGTAGTCTAGTGAACCCTTGGATGATGGGCTGGTAGTCTAGTGAACCCTTGGATGATGGGATGGTAGTCTAGTGAACCCTTGGATGATGGGATGGTAGTCTAGTGAACCCTTGGATGATGGGATGGTAGTCTAGTGAACCCTTGGATGATGGGATGGTAGTCTAGTGAACCCTTGGATGATGGGATGGTAGTCTAGTGAACCCTTGGATGATGGGATGGTAGTCTAGTGAACCCTCGGATGATGGGATGGTAGTCTAGTGAACCCTTGGATGATGGGATGGTAGTCTAGTGAACCCTTGGATGATGGGATGGTAGTCTAGTGAACCCTTGGATGATGGGATGGTAGTCTAGTGAACCCTTGGATGATGGGATGGTAGTCTAGTGAACCCTTGGATGATGGGATGGTAGTCTAGTGAACCCTTGGATGATGGGATGGTAGTCTAGTGAACCCTTGGATGATGGGATGGTAGTCTAGTGAACCCTTGGATGATGGGATGGTAGTCTAGTGAACCCTTGGATGATGGGATGGTAGTCTAGTGAACCCTTGGATGATGGGATGGTAGTCTAGTGAACCCTTGGATGATGGGATGGTAGTCTAGTGAACCCTTGGATGATGGGATGGTAGTCTAGTGAACCCTTGGATGATGGGATGGTAGTCTAGTGAACCCTTGGATGATGGGATGGTAGTCTAGTGAACCCTTGGATGATGGGATGGTAGTCTAGTGAACCCTTGGATGATGGGATGGTAGTCTAGTGAACCCTTGGATGATGGGATGGTAGTCTAGTGAACCCTTGGATGATGGGATGGCAGACTAAAAGCTTTAGGAATCCAAACTATGACATAATAAGTACCCTGTATCCAGATTGATGCAAAACAAGTGACATTTGACTTTTTAGAGAGGTTTAGACAGATAAAGTCCAGGCGGACTGACCTCTGGGTAATTTGGGAACCACCAGTTCCATTTGAACGTTTTCACTGTAAAAATCATTGTATTACTTTGAATGATCGCTACAGGCATTCATTCCATCCAAATACAACTGTTGTGGAAAAAACAAAACAACATACCGTTCTCCTCTTAGCCCCACGGGCCCGAAATCGCGTCATTTGCAGGAAACAACGTCTAGAGAACTTAATATTTAATAAACTATGAATATTTGATATCCATAGAACGGGAAAAACTAATTTAACTGATCTTTTTCATTTATCTTTTCAAAAACCACAATGCTAACAGTGAGCCTCTGAATTAGCCCCGAGCGGAACATGCTAACCTGTTACTGCACCGATGATCACTCCGAGCTCCCTTATTACTTATCCTCGCTGCGCATCCAACACATCGTTTATGATCGCAAGGAGACACAGAATCTAACGGTCTCCACCTCAACACTGAAAGACACAAACTTGCGACGTTATCAAAAACGTACATCAAAACAAGTGGCGCGAGGCACTAACATGCGCCAGGCTAACGGCTCACCGTCCTCTTTGTCTGGTCTGAACTCGTCTTCAACGGCATCACAACGATAATGTAGTTAATCCATAGTATCCAATGGGGCTGTCCCCTTTGAAATGTTCTGTAATCTATAAGCAATAAAACTGCATCCCGTTACCGGCTGTCCGCTCTGCGCTCCGGGTCCTGCTTCCCTCCGTAGTAACCAATGAGTAAAGTCTGCTGCGTAATGTGCTTAAGCTGGCTGGCATTCTTTATCCTTCACGCAGGACCATATCTCTGGAACCCATTGGTCGATTCGTGTGACCATCACATCCAATAGAATCGATGGGCAGTTCCCAAATCCACGGAGACATGACCATAGCGGACGTAATAGAGAAGCAAACGAAGCATATCTGAAAGTGCAAGCCTGGACGGCAAAACTTTATACCCAGTATACTGCCGTAAATAAGATGATGGATTATCAGTAAACATTTCTACGTGACACAAAGACATTGGATTAACCTCGAGCGGCGTTTTTATTCCGTTGAACACAACCTTTGATCACAAATCAAAAAGGTAAGACGTAATTATTGTAATATTGGTGTTTACTTTCTCTTTTCTGGCTGCGAGCTCCAGGGATTCGGGGTCGGACAGTGATGGCATTACGTGCGTGGAATCTGTGGAGTCTCAGCTTTAATCGGATATCTTGTTCGTGCAGTTTAGATCGTAATAGGGGCATTTATACCGTGAGTTCTGTGCTAAAGTCCGTTAGCATTAGTTAGCATGTTTCGCTCCATGCTAATTCAAAGGCTTGGTATTACTCGTCTTTTAGCTACACATGGTTCACATGGTCAGTTAGCGGAGTTTCTTACCGGTAACAGGGTATGGGACATTTAGTTTCATAAACGTTAAGAAGCCCTGAGACATCGACCCTCGGGCTCAAGAGGTTAGGAGATAAAGGACTGATCTATACCTCATCTCACGGGTTCCAGGTCTCACCTTTGTTCAGCATCTCGTCCGCCTCGTCCAGAACGAGCATCTTGATGGCTCGAGTCCTCAGGCTGCGGCGCCGGATCATGTCTGGGGAGAGAAGCGTTACTTCCTGTCTGATGTTAACGACCGGGGGTGTCACTTCCTGTGTGAGCTTAACGAGCGGGGGTCTCACCGAACACGCGCCCTGGCGTCCCCGACACCACGTGCTGTCCGTAGTCCAGCTTGCGGATGTCTTCGCCCACGTTGGTTCCCCCGATGCAGGCGTGGCACTGCACGTTCATGTAGTCTCCCAGAGCCAGCAGCACCTGAACACAGAACAGCCAATCAGAGACGAGCTCTGGGCGAGAGCAGGGGATTGGCTGGGGATGGGGGCGGAGCTACCTTCTGGATCTGCCCAGCCAGCTCCCGGGTGGGAGCCAGGATCAGAGCCTGCGTCTCCCTCACCTGCACACAGGAAGTGGAGTTAGAGCAGCGTAGGAGAGACGGACAGTGAACGCATCACGGCTACGAGCTCACCTGGATGTCCAGACACTGCAGCACCGACACACAGAAGGTGGCGGTCTTTCCCGTTCCTGACTGGGACCTGAAGGCAGCACAGAGCAGCCGTTATCACACAAGCGGAGCGGGGAGAGGCACGGACACTGGGCGTACAAACCAACACCTTTTACATGAAGAACCAGTTCTAGACTCAAACATTTAACAAAACCCACGTTACGCAGAGCGTCCAATGGGGTTAGAGGTATTTCTGTAGAGAGTGTGTGTGAGTGAAAGTGTGTGTGTGAGAGTGAAAGTGTGTGTGTGTGAGAGTGAAAGTGTGTGTGAGTGTGTATGTGTGTCTCACTGTGCAATGACGTCTCTCCCCTTGATGATCTGTTTGATCGCTCGCTGTTGGATCGCTGACGGTTTCTCAAAACCTGAAACAGAATATGTGTTTACAGCAGCTGGCATCAACAACAGCAGCAGCAGCAGCATCAACAACAACAACAACAACAGCGTGAAGCCTCCCCAGGAAACGTTGTCTCTAACCGGTCAATCACATCGAGCACAGTACAGAGCTAGACCCGCGGATTTGCGGGCCAGGAATTCGCGGGCACAGCTGTAGCTACATACAGTGTGTGTGTGTGTGTGTGTGTGTGTGTGTGTATTTCGCGGGTTGCTAAATGTTGTGTGTGTGTGTGTGTGTTTATGTTGACAAGCAGGTTTAATAACTGTGCTACACTAAACGTGCGGTCGGTTTCATCGCAGTGTGTGGTGGAGGTAACAGGGTGTTTTTATTTTAACTCTCGCCCCAAAATTATTTGTTATCCTCCCGGGACTAGTTTTCTCGGCCCCGGGACGTCCAGCTCTAACGTGACTACAGGTGAGACACGTAGCCCCAAGAGAACACAATAGAAATACTCTGAGTACCAGAGAATAGAAATACTCTGAGTACCAGAGAATAGAAATACTCAAGTACAAGTACCTCTAACCTGCACTCGGTTACTTTACACCTCTGTTATCAATAGTTAATATTCTGACGACAACGTTACGGTTTGAAATGCTTTCCTGCCGCTGTATCATTGTATATCCGGTTAATTTGTGTAGATAACCTGCATATTATTACCTCCATTTTAACCGCTGTGTTTACAGAGCTGATGCTAACAGCTAATGCTAACGGCTGATGCTAACAGCTAATGCTAACGGCTGATGCTAACAGCGGGAACACTTTAATAATAACAATAATAATAATGAATAACTACACCCCCTAAATCACTTCACAACGAACACAACTCATCCGCAGTGTAGCTAAGCGACACCAATGCACCGTGTTTCCTGTATGACCAGCGGAGGACCACATGCTAAGCTAAGCTAACAGTGGGCCCCTGATCCCCGGTGTTACCGTAGGCGTAGACCCCCCTCAGGAGGTCCTCCCGCAGCCCCATCGTGTCGAAGGTCGGCGTCACATCCACCTCCTCGCTGGTCTCAAACTCTACTTTGGTCATGTCCTCCTCCCTCATGAGCCTCTTCCTCCCTCCTGATGTTACAGCGGCGACAGCCATCGTGTTCTTCGCTCGGGATTAAAGACAGATAAACGGAGCGCTGCTAAGCTAACGGCTAACGGCTAACTGAGAGAAAGACCGCTCACGTGTGGAGCTGGTGACGTAGTTCCGGATTTACTCTTCTACCGGTTTACAGCAGTGTGGAGTACGGCAACCCAGGTGGGACATCTGATACAGCGGCGTTTCGCAAATTAGGAAAACAAATCCGACCACATTAATCTGAGAGAGCTGAGTTATGGTTTTTACAACGTAAATCCTTTTAGCGGGTTAAGTGCATCCTGAGAATGATGCACGGAGTAGCTTCTGTTAGCTGTCACACCGGAACAATGACATTAATCATTCTTTCACACACACACGGGATTTGGGCCGCACCGTACTTCCGGTATGCGCCATTTCACGCGAGGTGCAAGCAGAATATCAGAGTCTCTTGCCTTAATCAATATCTAGTCACCTCTAAAACTCCACCTGTATGCATTAGCATGGTCATATTACTGTGACAGGTGAGTGTCCACCTGGTGCTTCCAGAAGGTAGACGGAGAGCAGCCAACATCGGCGAAGGCCACTTTCGTTTTCCCATCACCTGCAGGCAGTGTGTAAGGGCGATCAGACAACCCACACAGCTCTTTACGCTGGTAACGACCTCGAGCCCACCCCTCAAGGTCAAAGATGTAATCCGAAGACATGCAGCGATTTCTTCGGTCGTTAATTCAGAAAAACAACCGAGTGGGCTCTGCGTGGCTACGTTAGCTAGCTGTTTACGTTAGCACCTCCAGGACGTTAGCACCTCCAGGACGTTAGCACCTCCAGGACGTTAGCACCTCCAGGACATTAGCACCTCCAGGACATTAGCACCTCCAGGACATTAGCACCTCCAGGACATTAGCACCTCCAGGACATTAGCACCTCCAGGACGTTAGCACCTCCAGGACGTTAGCACCTCCAGGACGTTAGCACCTCCAGGACGTTAGCACCTCCAGGACATTAGCAC